>WUAM01000335.1:3550161-3582500 GCA_024336885.1 Actenoides hombroni | reverse complement strand
GCCCCCAGCCACCGAAACCCCGTACCGTACCTACACGTTTGAAAAAGGCTCTCCTCTGAAATGTTCCTACCTATTTGTCTGAAATTGTAAACGAGTGGCATCTCATTGGGACTGTAAAGCACCTAGCAGGGTTGAGTGACGTCCCAAACCAGGACATAACACACAGCTGATCGAGACAGAAGCAGACTGCCTTTCAATTCCCACAGAGTGCGAGGTGGGTCACACTCACTGTGACAGCAATAACTAACTCCTCTTTTATCCCTTCCCTTCCTTCTTTCCATTCTTAAGCTGGGTAGAGCAAATGAGGTTAGGTCCAGAAAAAAAAAAAAAAAAGGTTAATAATAATAATAATTAAACAACAGCAACGACAACAACAGCAACGACAACAAAATAAGTGTCTCAACATCTGAGGAAAAGTGGGATTGTAAGTGCAGTATTTCTTCATGTGCAGTTCCTCTACTTCATACAAGTCCCCTTTGGATGAGAAGGCCTAGTGGAATGTGTGCTCCCCTCGGACTATGTGCGACGAGAACTCATAGCGGTCCTGGCTTCGGTAGCCACAGATGTTGCACTCTAGCGGGTCCCGGTAGCCGTGGCAGCCCATGTGGATGGTGTACATGACATGGTCCAGGAAAAGGACGCGACAGTGCTCACACTTGAAAGCCCTAATCTGCTCCCCTTCTCCATTGATGACCTTGTAGATATCCTTTAAAGAGCCCTTAGAAGCTTTTGTGGCATCCAAAGCCTTGGCGTCCTCCTTCATATAAGCCGGGCTCGGCTTTCTCTTGGGATTTAAGGCAGAGTTTCCTTGGTAGGACTGGCGGTCTTCGTGGCTGCTCTCTGAGTCAGTAGAATCCAGACAGCTATTGCTGGGGGAGCCCTCTCTATCCTGGGTTCGACTCTTTGGTCTGATGAGGGAGATCGGGCCATCCATGTTGTTCTCATGACTGTCAGCTGTTTCCCTGCTAATGGGCCTTTCTATCCTGCTAGGATGATAGACCTGAGCATAAGCTGAGCTGATGACCGGGGCCACCTCAGCAATTGTGCTTGGTGTGTGCTGCATCAGGGGGTGAAGTGCCTCAGCTCCAAGGTAGGTGATTGCATTGTTGATGGCTTGGTCCATCATGTGAGACTGCATCAGCTCAGCCTCCTTCTCATAGGTTAGGTTCATATCAAAGGGAATATCTGGATAGCCAAATCTCATGAGCTTTTCACCTAAGGGACAAGAGCAAATGAATGAGAAAAATCAACATAATCAACTTCAAAGATTCTCAGTAAAAGGGGGGGGAGGGGCAGAAAATCCCTGACTTGAGGTGAAATTCTTTCCAGAGTTCAAAGTTAGCCTCCTTCTACTTGCTTACTGACCTCCTACAAAGTTTCTGTCCCAAGATGGGTAAACCAGCAACCTCACAAACAGCTTTTTTTTTTTTTTAATTCTGTGCGAAGCATGGGGCTGCAGCAGCCTCCAGACTGATTCCAGACTTTCCACTGGGCCTGACTGTGTCCATGCTTCAGCTGAGGAAATACATATTAACTGGTAGAAATTTGGATTGAATGACGCTTCACCAGTTTGTATCACTAGACGAACTCTCCTAAAATTAAAGGAGGAAGCACCACACATTCCCTGCACTCTGAGGTGCCTCACACATAGCTTATGACAGGATTGCATAGCAAGAATCCTAAATAACAGGTACAGGGGGCTGGTAAGGTGACATCTTTAGAGCCACAATATATAAATCTTTCAGTCAGTAAAAACCACCCCAAACCAAGACAACTGCAATTGACACAGGATAAATAAATACATCATGACGATCAAGTTGTCTGATTCATCACTACATCAATCCAAACTCACACCCTTGTAACCTTTTTAAATCAATGGCATTGCAGATATGCAAAACCAGAGCCACATGCTGGTAAATGATGCTTGTCACAGGGCATGTTACATAGAACAGCTCTGCTTCGAAGTTAACAAATTTACTACATCAGGGCTCAGCTCAGCAGTGCTGCTTTCCCAGTGATGGCTTTAGAGCCTTGGTACAAGGAAAGTTCATATACTTACTCTTCATTTTAAATGGGAAAGTTTATGTGTGTGACTATATGTGTTAAGGTGCAAGATATACATGCTCATATGTGTTCACAAACACAAATATTAGCTAGTTGCTGACAGTAAACTTTTTAAGCTGATTTTACAGTCTGATAAATAATTTTGGTTTGGTTTCATTATCTTTGTTACTTTTCACTGTCTCGGTACATAAAGTGAGACTTTACTGATCTATGTTACTGAATTCAAGGAGTCACTACATACAGATGGGTTTGGGTACCGAAGAATTAAAGAACTCAAAAAATCTTCTATCACCTTTTGCCAAAACTGCTTGAAACAAAATGTGTATAAATCACCATATGAAAGAAACAAGAACTGTAATCCCAAGTCTCTTCCAAATAGAGACAATTATTACATTTCAACGTAGCTAAACTCAGCATTTTATTTTTTAACTATAATAATTTATTCCAATTAGTGCAGCTTACCTTAAAGTGATGCATAAAGAGAGTAATAAATTTACATTACCCATGGAACAATCAGGTTATCCTTGGAGATGATGCATCACTTTTGGTTGAGAACTTATCCCTGATGGCCAAGGTAATTGCATGCAAGCCTAAAGCGAAGCCTGTAAATATTCCTACTCTCTTCAGCAGTACTGTTCATGTGCTTCTGATGAGACACCATGTTCATGTCCCTCACTACATTTCCCTATGGCTGGGTGTGTTATGCTTAAAGCTTACTGAAAGAAAGCAGAATGTAGAAAACTGTTCCTTTATTACACATCAGACATTTGGAAGGGGAGTGGGGAAGCAGTGGTGCTATTATGATGGCCTTTGTATTCTAACATGACTTAAGGATGATTCTCGACATCAAACACCCTCTTTTCAGTGTTTCTGCCATAGCCTGGCAATCTTGAAAATCTGTGATGGCTGTCCTGCCGCTGACAGGGGGGCAACTCTGTAATGGGAGGTGGCTGCATTCTCACTTCAAACTGAGCCACTCCTTCCCACGTGGGAATAAAGTGGGACTGGACGACAGCTCCAGGAGGCATGTGGTGTCTTTGGCACAGTGAAAAGGAAGAAATGAAAATGGAAAAGGCCATTGGAGCCTGTAACCTGCTCTGGCCACCTGCATCATTCCTGTGTTTGAATAATGAACTGGATCTGGTGAGTGCCTGATCCATCCACCAAATGCCATTGGTCCTTTGTAGGCTAGATAGATCTAGAAACAATACCTATCCTTTATGGACTATGTGGATGAATAATGCAAACCTCATTTTGATGCCTTTTATCCTCCACATTTAGTTACTCCACCACAGACAGCAGAGAAGAGAAAAGTGTAAATAGCCAATGATCCAAATTATTAATTCCTTTAATTAAGAACTAGTTCCAAAGATGTCAGAGTCCCAGAAATGGAGAGTGACATAAAAAAAAAGTAAAATAAATCATAACATAGGAAGGAGAAGGCATAAAACAGAGCTCAGAAGAAACATTAACAAACCAGCTCAACGTGGTTTTCAATTTTAATTCCTCTTTGGCCAAAACTATAAGTAATCAGATTCATAATTTTGAATTTTCAAGCAACATTATGCTCAATATTCTATTTATTCTTGCCCTATATTAGTAAAGTAGAAGAAGAAACTTTCTCCACTGTGGTCATCTTATCGTAGGACATTTAGAAAACCCATCAGAACAGGTATTTGAAGCTAGCTCAAAGCACAAAAGATATAGCTGTCCTGTGACACCTATAGTCCATATTGTCAGCTATCTACAGCAACCACAAGACTGGACAATTGGGAGAAAGCAGCAACAGAATTTACCATTGGGTAAATTTCTTCCTGACCCCATTAACTAGAAGTTGACTCTGATATTGAAGCTGGTTGATCTTCATCTGTTTTGAGATGCCTGTGTATTTTTAATTCTTACTAGAACAACCGTGGTCTTATCACAAGCCCCATAAATGTCTTCTGTCAGTTTTTAACTTCAGGGACACTCTGTGAGAATAAGCACCACATTAAAACTAAAAATATGTGGATTTGCTTCACATGATCAGCTTGAAAATGGTTGCTTTTGATTTCATCAGTGTCTGTTTCTCCCTTCATAGAAGAGGAAGCAAAAAGAAGTACTCAGACTCCTGTGAATCATAAGTTAGACTTTCTGCCTCCACTATTTCAACAGGTTTGTTAAGACTCATACCTCAACAGCAGATATGTAACCAAGTCTCTCCTCAGAAATTAACTCTATTTGCTGTATGCTGTTTCCTTTCCCCACAAAATTTCAGGCAGAGTAGAGACTGATCCATAACCAAGGTCCCTTGGAGACTGCTGATCAGAAAGAGCAGTAAAGCATTGATAGATGTAGCATGCAAAGATTTTAGCTTATGCTTACATGACCTTCTCATAAACACCATTAAGTTGTTTTGGACTGGTGCCACACTTGCAGTATGCACAGGAAAATTTCCTGCAAGCAAGAGAACCATTACAAGTTCTTCCTGATAGAGTTGAACAATATTTCACTGGGGAAAAAAATGGGAAGAAAAGTAAGGTCATGAAGAAACAAAGAGCAAAGCGGAGACTGATGGTTTTTAATTCAAACATTGTGATACCTTGAAAGATCAGTAAAGGCAGAAAAGTAAGATACAGTAAATACAAACAGCTACAGCCGGATCTGGATAAAAAGCCGCATGCCACATGAAACCCTGAATTCCTAGCCCTAGAAAAATGGACTACCAAAATGATCTATTACACCTATAGAAGAAACAGGTTTATCTAACAGAAAGTGATATACACTATTGGAAAGAATAATAACCTGCTACAGCATATCTCAGGCAAGAATTTCCAGTTGGTAAATTTCCCTCTGAAGACAATAGCAACGTATGGTCAGTTACATACGAATAGACAAGTAAAATAACCTTCCTGGTCTGAAAAAGAGATCATAATCTACAGCTTCCAACACCAAGTTCAATTTTTACCAGAATTTAAGAGAAAGGAGCAAGGTCTCCAGTCCTCTCAGAGTCTCTAGCCCCTACAAAGATAAGCCCTGAGAGGTACCGCAAACACAATTCTGTTCAAGGCTGTGGATAACCTGGCAGGAAAAATGGGTGAGAGGTGTGAACTGCCCTTCTTCCTTTTGAGGCTGCAATGTTTCTGAGGTCTAGACACACCAGTTTAGGTGTCAGCATGATTAACTATTTCACTGTTGATGACAACCTGCAAGAGCACACAGCACTTGCCAAGACAATGCTAGGGTAACCTGCTATGATGGGGCCATGTTTACAATCTCATAAAGCTGTATTTGGCTTGGCAATAGAGTCTTTCTCTCATTTCAACTCTCTTCAGCCCCAACTGGTGTCACAGCAGTAAATTAAATCAAGAGTATAAATCCTCCAGTTCTTATCAGCTACACAGCAATTCATTTCAGACCGCTCTTAAAAGACAACAGTCTTATGCTTTCATCTCAGAAGGACTAATAACAATCTAGGAAGTACTGATGCCTCTCAGCGTTTCTCCTGGGGGTCAGATTGCTCCTGACCTAATCCTGGCTTCACACCGATATTTGGGAATGGCCAGCTGACTGAGAGCAGTCAGGTCAGTGGGTCAGTGCCCCCCAGGTGAGCTGTTGCATGCTGCTAGCCCCATACTATACAAAACCACGTGGGTTAGCTTAAAACCACCTTCAGTGGTGCTTGAACAAATCCATCTGAATCTGCATTTAGCTGAGGGGCAATGAGTTTTCTAAATGACTCTGTTAATTGCTCACAGTCCTCTGATCCTCTCTCTGTAAGTGTTCTCAGTGTAGGTATAATGAGTATATGATGCCCTTAAATTCTGTACGACTGTCCTTCCAGGGAGCGAGTGTGGAAAACCTGTATTAGGTGACTTTGGAGTCTAGCAGCATAAACTTACCCCAAATAACTTTCTGTCCCAACTTGCCTCTTAAGAAGTTTAGTGCTGCCTCAGTAGAAGTAAAAGGAAGCTTTAAGCTGCAGCTCAAACCAAGTGAAATTCCCCATACTGTCTCCTGTTACAAACTGAACAATTTTAGGATGTCAAGACAGAAAGCAAAATACAAATTCTTGGCCTAAATTCTGAATGCTGTTTTATATTCATGAGTTAATAAGTTTATTGTGTGCAGAACGCTGCACTGGGAGCAAGCCCTTCTTCCAACAGTAGTGATGTGGTTTTACTTCCTCATGCTGGTACTATCGGACCAGTTGTTGCCAACTCTCAAGAAATTAGTACAAGTCTTGAGATAGCTGTTGTTTTGTGTGGGGTTCTGTTTGTTTGATTGTTTTTAATGCACGCATATGGAGACAGATAATTATGTGAGAGTCTTAGTTTTTATTTGCTGGGGCAAGGAGAGCTAAGATGGCAAGTCTAAATCTGAAAAGGACCAGAGTAAAGCTAAAATAAACAACAAACCAGCCTTACAGTACAGTAAAAAGCTCAAGATTTTCTAATGCAGTTTCATGATTCTGAGGACCTCACTTTTGAATTCTCTGGCTTAGTAAAACTAATTCAATAATTTTCAGCATTTCTTACTGTGATTTAATCACCTCTATTCTTCTCCCTCCCCATTGCAACCAATTTCTGAGACCGCTCCTTTTCCCCTTAATTCTTTTGGCTATTACAGATTATAAGTAACCTATACCTAACACACTACAAATAATAAAAGGCGTATTTCAAGCTTACCCACAAACTTCTGTGGGGTGGAGCTTTTACGCTTTCCCATGTTGCTTGTCAGCTTCTCTATAACAGCAGGTCTCTCAAAAGGCACCAGAGAAATATTGTTGTCCATCACAGGCTCTTGTTCCTTACAATCTTCCATAGGAGGTACTACATGAAACCAAAAAATCGTATCAGACAAGTCTGGGCTACGCTTCACAGACAAGACAAATCATTTGAGCCTTGCTGACTGCGCAACAAGTGCAACACAAAATAAAGCAAGGTGCAAGAACACACTGGGCATCAAGACATCAATCACCTTCAATCAGAGCCACATACAAAATGCCTCATTTTGGGACCATCTTATTTAGCAGAAGCCCAACTTTAAGCATTCTTAAAGGACTCATTTTGTTCTGAATACTCAAGATCCCCAGTGAGGAGGGGATGCTTCTGAAAACTCACTCTGTAGATGATGTTTTCTGTTATTCTCCCTTCAATATTGCCACCTGTTGCCAACGTAACTTTTTAGTTACAATTATTTGTGTATCCCCTTAACTTCATGCTTATCACATAGCATGCTTACCATTCTTATTTTCTTTTTTTTTTTTGTGCTAATCTCAATGACTAAAAAACATACAAGGCATCGATGAATTGTGTTTCCTGGGCCTGGCTGTGAATTCCTGAAGACAAAGGCTTCCTGAATGAAGGATTTCTTTGTTAAAGCATTTCTTGTCTCTATACGTGAGCTTGTAAAATCAACAAACACCATACTGGAATTACAGGATTAACGTCAAATGGAAACTCCCTTCAGAATCAGTCACAGAAGCTATCACATTTTTTTTACTTAATATTTTATCCCTTCAAACACAGACCTAGCAACCTGTATTCACAGAATGCAAGTCTTCTGTATCTGTCTTCCCACTTCTTGACATAAGCAGGGAGTGTTCCTGTGCTAACTATGTTAGGGGAATGCTCATACACTGTCCTGGAGACAAAAACAAGAAATCAATAAACCCTTCTGTCTTTACTCATTTCACTCTTCGCTGCTCTTTGGGTTAGGGAATAAGGTGCTAGAGTAAAAGAAGTACAAGAATTGCATGAACCAGGGTGACCAGCTCACACTGTCATTTGCTGACATATCTATTCCCTAAATACCTACAAAGTGCTCCCTTTTTCTTGAGCATCCTCTTATAATCACCTAGAAGGGTCAGTGGTACCATGCTGTGGATCAGATAAATCTTCCAGTAAGTCACAGGTGGAATTGCAGAGGCAGCTGAGGACTAAAACCTTCTGCTAGTCCTCCTCTGGTCTCTCACTGTAGCAGCCCTTCATGTCACAGACACCTTCTCCCTGAGTGAGACTGTGCCATAACTGAACACCACCAGCCCATGTAACTTTACTATCTTCAGGATCCTAATACGGAATAATCACTCCCTTGCTCTTAAACATGCAGCTGTTTGCTAGAACATAATATATGAAAAATGGGGTGATAAAAGCCTTGTCTTTGCCTTCTTTCTAGCAAGGAAGAGCAAATATCAGGCAATTACAAAACAGAGTATCTGCTCAGGTGAACTTCTCATTCCAGACATTCATAATAAGAAAACATGGCAATTTATTCATTTGATTCCATTTGTGCCTCTGCTGCTATGGAAAGCTGAATACTTTGAGGCTTACAACCCACCATATGCTATAAAATGATTTACTCTGCTGCTTTTTTATTTGTACAGGATGCTCCCCCTGAGAAACACAATGGTTTCTCATTTACAAGGCAGTCCTGCTGGCATCAGTGAAAGAGAGGAAGAAAAAGCATAAATATGAAATGAATCTAATGTTGCAACAACACGGGATGCAGTGTTCAAGTGACCTAATTAATGCCCCGCACAGACTGAGAGGTCTGGAATACTTCAATAGCTAAGGCTACATTTTTAAGGTTATTTAAATACTGTGTTTGGTTAGGAGCTATCTGTACTGGGTCAGGACACAGAGGACTGATGGTGGGGACCTAGGGAGGTGCAGAGGGCTCTAACTCCCTCCGAGGAAGACTTCCTAAAGGTACGCTCCCTTTGTAGGACTGTACTCGCCCACAAGATCAGTTCAGAGCCTCCTGATTACTTTCATAGCCATCTGATAAAGCCACAAATGTAGTGACATTCATATGTCTTGTAACAATGAATTAATAATCAAATAATTCTACTGTTGGGCATATGTGTGTAAAATTTCCTACATGGAATTTGAAACCTTTCTTCCTTGAAAAATGAATAGTGCTAAAAAGGACATCTGCTCTTGTCTACATCAGGCAAAAATTCTGCTTGGACTCCCTTTTAAAGTAAATTCCCACCCATAAAAGCATTTTCTTGCCTATTTTTCATGCTGCAAGATCTTTTTCCCACCTCAGAACTTAACTCTATAATCCAGGGCATGGCTCTTTTGCAACAGAATCACTGAATCATGCTAGTGTTTGTGTTACGATGGGAAGAAGTTACCCGAATGTGTTTTGTTATGTAGATTTCCTAGGAGAAGAGAGAGATGGAAATAGCCTGGTTCCTGAAACCATTTAACTTGCACGAAAACTGGATCAAACAGGTGAGGTGTCACATTTTCAAAAGTCAAAAAGTTTAGCTTAAGATCACATTGTCAATTCCAGACACATAACTTCTCATTTCAATTTGAAAATGTACAAATAAAGGACAAATAGCCCAGCCTGCATCCCTGATTATTTTTTTTTTGCTCTGATGTAGACACCCATGTGTACACATTTACTCTGCAGTAAGTGTAATTCTTTTTTTGTTGTATTTCGCTGTACTTCCTTCCCTCGGTAGCAGGAGCTACCAAAGAAGAGCTGATGTGTTATAACTAGCTGTGATACAGCAACTCATTTTAGGCTGTGAACCCACAGTGGTCTCAGCTCAGGAAGACTTTTTAATTCTAAAAGCTCATATTTTAGTTCGTTTCCAGGGATTTCTTCAACAGCTACCACGGTGTGCTCCTGGGTTGCCCTTCTAAACGTTCACCACCTCTGACACTGTTAATGTCCTCAGTTGCAGTTAACACCACATGTTGTTCCTAATCCCAAACTCTCAATGGATGAGATGGTCTTCAGAACAAAGACTTTGTTCTCCTGAAGACACAGGTCTTTTGATCATAGTGCTCAAAGTGGCTATCTTTTAGTTTTTGCCTCTTAATTTGTAAGAATCCACACATACTATTCAAAAAAGTTTATGCTGTTGCAGTGAGGAAAGAATAGGGAAAAAAGAAGTAAAAAAAAATAATAAAAAAATAAAATCCCCAGTATGTGTTTTGCTGATAAATGCTTTTGTGAGCAGACAACGGACACTGGGCTAAGTCTCAGCTGGTATAAATTAGTATTACTCCATCAACCTCAATTTCCTTTCCTAAGCTTCATAATATTGCTATTTTAAAAAAGTGTGTGTGCAGAGAAATGACAGGAAATATTCCCATGGACCCTGGTGTGAAGTCTCCTGTGGGACCAGCATTTTAACGATGTTTTAAGCAACTCTGTAAGAGGGAAGGACACAAGGCCATTGTGTGTTTTATGTGGAGCTGGCCTTTGAGCCTTGCACAGCCTAGGGCTAGGCTTCTTTCTCCTTCTCCTAAAAAGAGTACCCTTTTCCACTCTGCTTTAAGAATTTCCCCGGAGTTTTTGCTTTGTGGAGGTGGAGAAGAACACATAACTGGGTACGAAACTTCCCCAGCCTTCAACATTTCTCCCTGTTCATTCCTGTAAAAGTTGTGTTCTTGGCAGTCAGAGACTGTCACTTTTGTTACCCACAACACACCACTAGCCAGGAGACCACAGACAAATTTCTACCTCCAGGACCAGCACTGCTTCGCCAAAAATTGCCAACAACGAAGTCACAGGAGCTCTCCTGCAGCAGTCATGGTGCTGAGCAGGGAACAGGACCTAGCCACATGGAGAGGCAGCTCAGCAACCTGCCTGCACTCTGCAAGGGGATGGAGTGAGACTCAGAGACTTGTACATTCCTACCCACACACTGAAACCAGCCCTCCTTCCCCTCCTCTTGCTTCCCCTGTGGCTTTAGTCAGGTGATCTAGCCATTTGCAAGACAAAGATCATCGAAATTAAAGGCCTCATCACGCCAAGATGAAAGTGCCCAAATAGATGTCTGTAACATGCTTATAAACTGATCAACTAGAGTATGGTGCCTGAAAAAAATCCAAGCTCTCTAGGGGGTGCCTCCAGTTTTCTGGAACAATTCATCTCTGCGGAAATAATTTAGACTAATGTTAAATACTGACCATATTGGTTGAGGCCCAGCAGAACTACCGGCATCCTTAAAGCAGGATGTCAGTAGGAATAAGAAAATGCCCATCTCTACCTATTCTACGTATAATGGTGAAGTTGTGATCAGGAGTCACACCAAAATGCATTCAGAGACTTCAAAACACTCAGCAAGAACAAAATACTTTGAAAGTATTTGGAAAGACAATCAGGAAAACTTTATCCCAACATGATGTAAAATAAAACAATGATCAGAACCTCCAAAGCACACATTCACTGATGCTCAGGAATATCCTTATCCTTTTTCATGTGTGACATGGGAGAGAAGGAAATTAATACATTTTTTTCAGGGCTAGATTAAGACCTAACTTTAAGCTAAGTAATCATTTGTATACTCTTCCCTAGTGTCTTTATAGTCCCAGGAGAAAGGACTTTGCTGCAGACCTCTACAGGTTGGTGCTCACAACCCTCACTCCTATGGTGAGCTTCACAGGTGGGAGTGATGCTGGGATGTGAGGTGAGCTTTATTACTGGTCTCAGATGAATTTGGAGCTCCCTGTTGCTGCCTGTCCTTGATATGCCCTCACTGAAGAGCAGAATGAAGACAGTGGATCAAATAGCCCCTTAGAAATTCACCAGGGGAGATTTAGACATATCTACCCAGAGGACTAAGAGGCACTAGTTGATTTCAAAGTGCTATTTTAAGCTAATTTTGTTGAGAAAAGTGAAGTGGTTTTGTGAACATTTCTATTAATCCCAAGCAAAGTCAGTCAGGCTGTAAATAAAAGAGCTGTCCACGTGGGGCTTGCACTGGTTTAACTTCGGTTGGTAGAAAAATCAATGCAAGGTCAAATATTCCACCTTCCTTGGATAGACAAGGTTAAGGACTCACCTTTCTTGTCATAGCATTAAGCAGCTTAGAAAAAGTTTTAGATTTCCTCAGAGTACACTAACAAAAATAGTAAACCAAATTTTTAATAAGTAACAGAGCAATAAACCCAGAAGTCGAGTGGAATTTGGGAAGATCCTCCACAACGTGACCTGTGAAACATCCTGGCTGCCATAACTGTATCAGCCTACTGTTACTTCCCTAAGGAAAGGCTGACTGAAATCATCAACCAGCTGGTTAGTAGGACAGGCACAGCCTCGTAGAGTGAAGAGCAAGTATTTTGTTGGAAACTGAGTTGGTGGTTAAACTCCTACCATCAGCTAAGGGCTCCATCTAACAGACCGAGCACACAACGGGTACCTGCAGACAGCAAAGCCTTGAAGTCAGTCTTTCCACAGACTTTTACAAGGGTGAAGTCAGGCCTCAAGTAGATAATTACTAACTTCAACATCTTTAAAGTCATCCATTACATTTTAAAGGTTGACTTTAGTCTCCAGGGTGTCTACAAAGACAGCAATTACTTAATAGAGCTGTATGAACATTTTGGCAATACATATTAAATACATTTAGAATGCCTTTGTAGGATT
The DNA here is from genome assembly GCA_024336885.1 of Actenoides hombroni. Taxonomy (NCBI): domain Eukaryota; kingdom Metazoa; phylum Chordata; class Aves; order Coraciiformes; family Alcedinidae; genus Actenoides; species Actenoides hombroni. Next base: position 3,570,059 of record WUAM01000335.1, on the reverse strand, counting down.
AAATCGTTCATAGAAAAGTATTCTTGAAATTTTTTGATGATTTTTTTTTTCCACCAAAAAATAGCCTATATTAGAAATGCTGAATAGATTTTGTGGTTTTAGGAATGACCTGTCAGAACTGTTACATAATTAATTTCCAAATGAAGCCATATGACTCCACTCAACAATGAAAAGTAAAATGAGAAAAATAAAAGAGGAAATGTTCTTTCACCTTTTTTATTTACATACAATCTAACTTTTTAGTATTCTTAGGTATAATTTTATGTCAAAATGGAAAATATAATTTTTCTGTTTTCTGATAAGTAAGAAATTCTAAATACTTCAGATAACAAACATTTAAAGACAACTTTTAAAAGTTAAAAGATGTTCGGTTTTAGAAGAGCTTCCAAAACACTAATTGTGAATGAAATTATAAATTTTGGACAGCTATAATTTAATACTTAGTGCTCCGGATAAGCCTACCACCCTGCAGCCTAAGACATTCTGCTTGTTACCCACACCAACAGCTAAAGAAATTTTTGAAAACAAATTCATGGAGTTTGACATTTCTTGCTTTCAACTTTTTTGGCAATCTTCAGTCTCTATGTACATTAACACATGCAGTGTTAGTTAATATATTAATACTAACACATGTAAATGTATATAAACATTTTTTTTCTGGTTATATTTACTTTCATCAACCCTGCTGGATTCCATTCTGCTCTGGAAGTTTTTATATCTATCCCTCCCTTTTTTAGGGATGTAAGGTATTATTACAGGGAGTAGAAATAAAGGCTTCTGTATACCTCCACCATCCTTATCTCCAGTCACAATCAGAAAGGAAGGTGAGAGGAATCATATATTTTTACATGCCTTAGTTCATTTTTAGGGTGACTTCACAGGTGACTGTTTTATTTTCATGTCCACATATTTATACATATGAAAAAGCAAAATACTGCCTTTAAAAAAGCCCGAAACCATAATCAGCAAAAACAGTGCTGTCAAATTGGAGCAAGTGAGAATTTTAGCCCATCTTTTCCCTTCCTGTCTAAGTTTAGGCAATCTATAAGATGGAAGTGATGCAAAGCTGAAAGGAAGGAAGAAAAACAGATGGAAAAAAAAACCACCAACAAGAGAAGCTCCAAGTCCGAGAGACCTCAAAAGGCGGTTTCCACCCACCATGGTGACTCATGACCTGCCCAGCAGCCTCCATACTGACATTCTGCAGATAGTTGTGGCAACGTTCCTTGTGCTCCTCCAGCGAACTGCGCTGCTTGTAGCTCCGGCCGCAGTAGTTGCACTTGTGAGGTTTCCCCACTGCGGAAAGAACGAGAGCATCAGGTCAAATCCACTGCAACCCACTTTTGCTATCAAAAGAAAAATCATACCTTTGCAACAAACAGCTGTCTCGATGGAAAGACACCTAAGAAAGGTTACTCGATGCCCAGACCTCTTTCCCAGCCCCGTTTTCCCACCACACACACCTCCTCCCACCCGCCGGGGACTTTACGTTTTTCACACTAAGGCGCAGTATCAGCAAAAGGAAAAAGAGGCGGACTTGCTGGTCACAAAGCAGGTAAACAAACGACATGAGGGGAAAACAAACCAAACAGCTGAATCACACGCCAGCGCTGCCTGTGTGTCACCAAGTCTCACGGGAAAGAAACTTCTGAGACATTTTGCCCATGGCACGAACAGTTGCCTTCACAAAAATGAGCTGCCCCAGTGGCCTAATTCTGCTCCTGATTGTGGGGAAACCCATTACACGGCCTGGAGAGTGAAAACTTTGCCAAAATTACTAAGGAAAGGTTGGAACATAAAAGACAACAGAAAGTAACTTGATAACAGCACTGGTACATGTCAGAACCGAGCTGCCACCAGCAATCTACAGAGACCAGATAAGAATAAAAGATATATAAGAGAAATAATAAAAAGACCATGTATAATTAAAATCAAGCCAGATGAACCTAAGACGTAACTCCAATTTTTAAAATTTTTGTTTGTTTCACTCAGCAGCATTACACACAAATGGCAAAGGCCTATTAATACGTGCAAAACCTGGCACTGGATTCTCATAAAGTACATCCTTTTCATAGCATGTCATTAAAAAACCACAAGAATGGCCTAACCCAAGGCCAGAAAGCTAGCCAGAAGCGTATTTTGCCAAGCCATGCTAATAAAGGCTTTTAATATAATTTAAGCTTGTAGAACATGAACATTTATTCTCTAATAACTAAAGAGCTATTAAGTCAGTCTTGCAAGTCTAGTAAAACACCATTAGCTATGATTTTCATAGCTGGCTGAGGGATGGGGAAGGTTAAACTTATTCCAGAGTTTTGAAAATCTTAGGTAGGAATTTTAGTTTCTGGCCAAAGAAATTGAGAACATCCTCTGTTGGATAATATACATGTTTCTATTGGGCCTGTCCCAAACACTGAATGCATTTTATGGTCATTTACTTAATGAAATCCAAGCTGTACTAATTGCAGCCAAAATGCACCGTCACCACTGGGATGGGAAAACACACGGGAAGCTGCAGGGAGGACACTCATAGCCAACAAGAAACCAGGCAAAAGGCTCTCCTTGAGTTGGGGCTGAAGCCCCAAACACAAAAGACCCAGTAAGAGAAATTCTCTGGGACCTTCAGGACTAGCACGTACCACATCGCCCACCTGTATGATGGCAGAGAAAAAAAGACTGAGCCACCTGTATCGGAGCCGATCAAAACGTTTTGAATGGTTTTGTCTTCAAAAAGAAGAGATTGGATGAAATGAACATGCTTGCAGAAAGTTTCTGTTTTTCTCAAAAAGTCTGCACGTGCAAGCTTCATGACACAACCAAGTTTCCCACCAAAGGAAAAAAAAAAAAAGATGCTTTTAAAACTGTGAATTTATTTCGTTTTATTTAAAGCTAAGGCTTATCCTCGGGAAAGTATCATGTCTTAGGTCAAACAGTTGTTGTTGTGGTCTTGATTTTATTTTGCTCACTAGCTGACACTGTTGCCGTAACGGGTGCTGGTACTGAAAATCTCGGCGGAGGCCAAGCGTGAGGCACATTATCATTCCCAGAGTAATCACCCTTGATGAGAATGATCTGGATCAAGCCTTAGCTTTTAAACATAAGCCAGCCATCTCATTCTGGAAGCACCTTTAGGAAAACACCCTGGTGGATCCCTAGGATGGAAAGACTTTTATCATCACCATTACAATGCTTCATCATGCATCTAGATGGTATCCATTTCTGTCAGTCTGACGCCTTTATTAGAAGCTAACTCAGTGTCTAATAAAAAAAAAAAATCCAATGTAATCGGAGGGATTAAGTTAAGTAACTTGAAGCAGGGCTGAATTAGCCCACCCGGTTTGGCTACGCAAGGTTATCAAGCAACTTACACAAACTGTAAAACACAAAGGGACGATTGCTTTCAGCTATTCAAGAAGCAGCTACGATTAATTACATGTATTATCATTTAACACAGAGAAACATATTCTGCTACAAACTCACAGTACAAAAAAAAATAAAAATTGATTCAACAATGAAAAAAGTTTGTATTAGACCTCTTCAAAGGGTTGCTCCCTGCATTGCAACAGTTTCAGAAACTATTAATGCACAGCAAGGCCAAGTTTTGCCAATGCTATCTGGGATAGCCAACTACCCAAATTCCATCAAATTTCAAGGTTCATCAAGATGATAAAAGCTAATGATAACGGCACACTTTTTACAGGCAATATGGGATTTGAGGAACGTAACTCCCCAAGGAAAGAAATACTCCAGCACAATCTCTCATTCCTCTAGGGAGAAGATAAGAGAATAAACAACATGTGACAATGTTCGACATGTTGCCTAACACACAACTGGAAGCTGCTCAGACACAACACCGAAGAACAAAGTTTTTGAGCTCCAGTTGAGCAGAATCAAATACAACTCCCTTGGGTTCATTTCCCAATTCCGTCTCCCCTGCTCTACAGGTCTAAAATCTGATTTATACTATGAAGTCAAACAAAGTGACGGTGACTTGAGTTGCAGCGCAATTATCAGTTCAGACCACAACAGAATCACTTCTGACAGCAGCAGTTTGTGCCACCAGTAATCCTCACAACCCGTTTAGTAAGAGGTACATCTAGTCGAGGCAGCAATTATAGTCTGGATTTTAGAAACCTTGTCGTTGTGACAAATGTCAAGCCATTGAAATAGCTGCAAATTTCCCCTCATAGTCTCAAAGTAACTAACGACAAAAAATACATATATTTGCAGACATGAAAGCTGCCAGTGGGTGTACGTTTTTCCATATTTCATCTTACCCCACAGAAAGCTGTAAAAGTGTATTAAAAGGACTCAATTCCGGTGATCTCCTCAACAACATACTCTGTTCTATAGAGCAAACCACAGCATGAACCCAAATGGCTGCCAAGAGAGATATCAAGCTTTTATGAAATAGTTATAAGAGGTAAATGTTAACAGTTAAAATATGCTCCCCAAACACACAGCTTGCACTACTGGGCATGAGCATTCTTGGTCTATAGGTCATTGACTTGAAGGCAAAGAATTCAGCAGTGTTATAGCCTACAAAAACCCTCTCCAAGCCCCAACTAAAGGCAGGTCTTTCCACCATGGAGCCATTTCCACCGTGAAGCCACCCAAAGTTTGGTTCAGCACTCTTGGTATGAAGCTGCATTCTCAGAGATCCTCGCTGAAGACCACAGTACACGGACACCACATTTGGCACTCTATGTAACCACTGTGGCCAATGGCAGCAGCACCCAAGCAAAGTCTCTTTGGAAATCCCTGGTTTGGGGTAATTATTCCTTTACCACCTTTTCAGGGTAAGCAATCAGATTAAAAATTACCATCACTCATTCTCATAGAAATGACACAATACAGCGAATGCAAACAAGCCCAAAACCTTGAGAAATCTTCCATCTGTTGTTAAACTGGAAAGACCAGGGCACTGGGCAAAACCTAGCAGCCATACCATGAACCAGCTAACTCGAAGAACATAAAAACCCACTATATTTCTTACGGAAGTGTCAGAATTTCCATGCATTTAAGCTCAGATTTGTGCAGATGACAATGTGGCACAGAAAACCCACAGTGGAGTCTCAGCCTCAAATGGAAAATATTATGACAGTCACAATGAAAAAGACATTTAAATCTCAAGTACAATTTTTACCATGAAACAGGTAAACCACTTGTTGAAATTCACAGAGAAACAGAGTTTGCTTGTGAAATTAAAATGCTCATGTGGACGGGGGAGGAGGAAGAGGAGGAGGAGAACATAAAAGGCAAAGTGTTTCTGAGTTAGGAATACTTTGAGTCCTGTGGGTGAACTTTGATAGCCGAGAAGCCTGCGTGCAGAGACAATGAGATGGTGTAACTCTAAGGTCAATATTCAAGACAGAAGGCAGACTTAGGCCTAGGGAAACTTCTTTAAAGTCATAAAAAAAGATCAGTGAAAGAGAAAGGGCCTGTAAGGCATTCACGCAGCATTTTGTTCTCAAAAGAGATAGGAGTGCACAGCAGAATATAAAGTAAGTCAAAGGGAGGTAATGAGGCATCCCAGGTAACGCCTTGCCATAAGCACATAACATGCGAAAGGCTTATGGAATAGGTTAAGAGCAACGATTCACTTCACTGAGTTAAAATCCTGCTGCCATTAAGACCAATAACAAAACATGCAACGGTTCCAGCAGTCAAGATGAACTACTCCCATGTTTCCCTATTTCAGGTCCCATGTTATCCTCTGCAGCAGCGCAGAGTGGAATTCCTTCCCGTCCACCTGCCCAGGTCCCGAGTACCCGCGACAGCTCTGCCACTAACGCAACCATCTCACACAGCACAGGGCATTGCTACAGCCGTGTGACATATCTCAGCCCAATCCAAGGACTGGAGACTTTGCACTGAGCTTTGTACCAGACTTCGATTATTTTTGCATTATTGCCCCATCAGGACATTAGAAGGGAAGCTAGACAAGTTTTCTGAACTAAGTGGCCAACTAACGTAGCTACTTTCAGTCTGAGGAAGTATCTCTGATAGCAGTGCACTAAGTGTGACTTATTTCTGTAAAATCTGAACTCATGCTCAGTCCCTAGCACCCCAGAGTTGGGGGAAACCCCTGTAATTCTCCAATCAATGCTTTCTGAAGCAGCACCAAAAAAGTTAAAATGTTCTTGGGGGCTGGTACTTACACCTATCACTGAGGCTGCAGAATCATTTGTCATGATCATAACCAGTATTAAATCATTATTTCTTCTTTCTTCACTACAACTGGAAGCCGCCTGGGAGACAGGTGCTGCTCTGCAGTTACACGGTGCCAACCACAGAGCAGTCCTTTGCCTTGTATGGGACTTATCACAGTTAGATCAGTTTCAACACAAAGGTAGGAAATATGATTAAGGCACTGGGTTGGGACTAGGGAGCACAGGGTTCAACTCTTAGTTACGCTACACATTTTGTGACTGCAGGCAAGTTATTCTGATTTCCTGTGCTTCAATTATTCATACATATGATTAAGGTAATAATTCCCTTCTTCACAGCATGTAAATGAATTAATGCATTTTGCAAGATGCACAGAGGCTAATTTGGTGAAGCTCACACAAGTAGGTAGGCACAGAAAAATACAGCCTGTATCTCCACTGAGAAATTAAGGACTTAATAATACACTGTGATTTTATTAGATATGGGAGCAAACATTAAAGAGCGAGAGGAGATATTCAGGATGGTGCAGAGTGGAAGATCAAGCAGGAATAAGAAAATCAAATCAGGAAAAAAAAACCCCAAAATAGGTGGCATATGAGGCAATTTGCAGGCATGGTGTCCTTTAAGGCCATGAAACGGTCAGCCCAGGGAAACGTAAAATGCCCCTGAGCTCGGTGACATTTAACACGGCACAGGCCAATAAAAGAGAGCATGCAATAGTCCCAAAAAGGTGGATATAATAGCTGCTGTGGTCCCTCCCACCTCCAGCCTCCCCGTGCTCAGGAAGCAACTGTCAGAGCCAGGGAGGGCTGAGGCAGCACCGAGGGTTTGGCAGGAGGGCTGAGGCTGCAGAGAGGCAACGCGTGGTCCCTCCTGCTCGCGACTGTAATTAAACAGCAGTCTTCGGCTTTTCCAGGGCTGCCTAGCTCAAAGCTTCGCACACAACAATATTTACATGAATAATAGACCCGTGAATGAATTAATCACCAAAAAAATGTAAAGTGAAACCTAAGCCCATGCTGGCTCCGAGCAGCACGTAGCTTTGCAAAGGAAACTGCCTCCCACTCTGATGCTGTATCTCACTGCTGTGCTTAATGACTGTAAATGTGTTCATTGAAATTCATGGGGGCTCTTTGATTTGTTGCCTTTTTTTTTTTTCTTGCCTGGGAGATTACACACATACACACACACTAATCGGTATATATCAGGAGTTCAGAAATAACAGCAAGTCCCACAGCTAACCTGGGATTGTCCTAGACAACCTGCAAGCAGAAGTCACAACAGGTAAACATCTAAACTAAGGCTCCAGGCTGCTAGAGCACACAAACACACAGGCTTGTGACGTGCAGTGCCAAGTACCTCCACTGCTGAGCGCCTGACCTGCAATGTCTTCAAGCAGTCTGATTTTCAGAAAGAACTTAATATCTAATCACATGATGAAATCTCTGCCTTAATCTTGTAATGCTTTCCAGTCCAAGCAGAGGCAGCAATACCTGGGGTACATTTCATGGGATGCAAATACATCTTTGGACCTCTTGGAGTTCTGACGTCTCCATTCTGCAAGTATTTTATAGATTATCATATTCTGGGCCAAGTATTAGAGTTTGCAAGGTCCTGTGGTAAAGAACAGGTTCACTAGATCGCGCAGTAAAGACCACACCACTAGATCTGTGCTTAAAACAATTTCTGAATGCTCTGGACACCTCAAAACCCAAAACACAGCATTACAATAGGAGAAGCCTACACACACACCATTAAACAACTTGTACTTTCTTGACTTAGAGAATGAAATACAGCACTTGACTCACTTCACGACCTCGTGGCCCAATGCCTCTTAGTAAAGATTATTATCAACTGCCTGTTGATATATATGTGACTGTTGAACAATTCATGAGCCTCCCAGCAAACAAAAAATGGCTTGTCCTGACTTTTTGCACAGTCGCCATCAACGGCAGGTTATTTGTGTCGACAACTACCAGATGTGATTACAGTAGTCCTACACAGCTAGCACTGGAACACCACTAGATACTAGTGGTACATCTGAGCACAGGAAATCAATGGCAAAATATTGCACCTACACCCCTTTTGTTTTCTAGGCATGCTTGCTTTTCCTATAAATATCTCAAGGGCACAAAACAGCTGCTTGACACCCGCATCTACCTGCCAGTTGTTTATGGTATTGTAAAATATTAGTGTCTAGTGGTGAAATATTGTACTATCATTCAAGTCCTCCCTTGACCTTCTGTGGCAAGCAGTGTGAAACACTGGATTATGTAGAAACTCCCAAGACCACGTCACCCAGGCTACATTTTGGCTAGAACGGACCACAAAAATGTGTGCATGTACATGTGAAGAACAAGTCAATGTGCTAATCAGGACAAACTTTGAAGCATCTATACATTCTCTAAATATAAAAACAGGCGACAGGACCTGGTGTAAACGAGCAAACATTAGTGTTCATTTACAACAGTCAAGGGGTTGGGCTCCCCCTTATTTGTACCTTCAAGGCAGTTCTGTCTGCAGCCATTTATTACTTCGGTAGCTCATTACGATTTATCTTGCAGCTACTGGTGGCTCTGTTATTTAATCTGATTCATCAGATTTCGTGTGTTTATTAACTGATCTGCAGGATTTTACAGATAAAACAATGTTCCAATCTGCCACAAGGGTTATAAATAAGTATGTGGCATTTTTGTGCCAGAAAGTTTAACAAATAAACAAACAAACAAGCTCTCTCCTGTTTCATTGGCACAGTCACAGAATTGCTGAAGTATCCCAAACTGTTGAGATACTTGCAGGGCTCCTGCCACAGTCTCTCAGTATCCATTAAATAATCCATTAAGAACAGAAAAGCAAGAACTGCAGACCTCATTTTCTTCCTTTGCAGCAGAGAAGACAATTTGCTTCGTAGGTTTGCATGTTGTGCCGATGTATTTGTGAAAAACGAAGGGAAATGTACCTAAGTGAAACAGCCTCACAGAAGAGCAGGGGTAGAAAACTATGCAAATAAATCACATGCTAAATCAAGGAAAATGACGCTAACTTTGTATTTAGGTCTGAAAAAATTGAAATCCATTATTACTTGCTCCAATTCCATGTCCTTAGAAACACACTTTGCACCACAAAGAAGCTCTTGTCACATAGTTCTCTTGGCTTACCTTTATTTCCTTCAATAGAAGAGCTTTGCATCCGGCAAAAGGCACCTGACACACATTTTTTAGTCTACATTAATGAAAATGGAGCTTTCAGATTCTGCCCCCCCATATATATTTGGAAATTTCAAGTGCAAATCTTCTGCACTTGTGCTGTGAGGCCAACTGAGCTGGGTACACTGTCCTTGTCCTATGCCCACACGTCCCAGTCCTCCAGGGACCTCTGTCACTGGTGGGGTTCCCAGGACTTTTACACTGACTCTGAAATGGTTAAATACTATTAAAAAGGGACTCTGTTTAAATAGCACTCTGGTGGTGAGATAAACTAACAAAAACCAGGAAGTCCACAAAATAATTGGGTATTTTATCACCTGGCCAGGTTCAAAACTGCTTAAAGGCAACCAGGTTTATGGCGACTTACTTTTAAAAGGGGAGAGGCCCTGCAATGGTACAAAAGAGATGACTTGAGAGAGGAGTCTCCTCCCTGCAGTGTCTCTGCTCTATCTGGATGTGGGTGGGAACCAGCTTAAGCCCGAGGTTAAACCTTAACTGTATGTACCAGCTCTGTACTTTCCACTCCGCTTCAGACCTTTAACATCACATTAAAGTTGATTTGATAAGCGGAACATTAATTGGTTCACACGACAAACCTTCCAAAATGTGCTCGTTGGCTTGTCTTCATTTTAACCCTGCTCCAGCAACAGAGCGAGTCAGAAAAATGAAAACAAGTTTAGGTTGGCCTGTTGTTTTCTCTGCCCTGTCCTGTCTGCTCCCCGCCAGTGCCACAGCTCAGCAGGAATTTAAGGAGGTGACTGGAGATCCACAGGTCATTGCAAGCCAAGCTCCGGCTGTAGGCAGAGAAGAACAGCTCACACAGGCAGCAGTGCAGGGTGTGGGTACCTCGGTGCAGATCAGGAATGCTGATGGACAAACACTCCCTTAAGAAGCACTTCTGTTTGTCTGGGGGAAGTTTTTCCCTGCCTTTGAGTAAAATAAGTGTAGATGTTGGTCCAGATTCATACGTAGTATCAATGGAAGTAATACCCTGAAGTCAATTCACATCAGCTGCATACAGTTGATATTTTTTCCAAATGCTACCCCTTTGTGTATCTTGCAGAAGCCCTTTAACATTATAAAGCCAACAGAATCTATGAGTTATTTGAAGCAAGCAGTGCCAAATATAGTGTTACCTGTTGGTTTATACTATATAAACAAAGGGAGACAGAACACATGACATTTAACTTGCACTACAGCACTAGATAGTTTTCTTCTGCATAAAACCACTGAACAAGCCCTTCACTCTAGCTCATTTCTTTTCATCCCATGGCAATGAGTTCCACCTACACGCTCCTGCGCAAGAAAAAACTATTTCTTTTGGCACCTGACACCTTTCGATTTTATGTCTCATCTTAGGAGACAGGAAGAAGGTGCTCCAGTTCCCCTTTACGTAAGTAAGTTTTCCCTTTTCTTGTCACTGTCAGAAATAAAGTTTTGGAAACAGAGTATTAACAGGAAGCTGGCAGGAAGATAATAGCAACACAGGAGGCATAATATTGACAGCTCCTCTTCCCAACCACTGAAGCTGGGAGTTTTCACTTATTTTGATCAAGGCCAGAAGCAAAGGGAACCTTGCTTACAAAACCAAGTCAGGCTGTGAAACTAATAGGCTCCTTCAGGACGTGAAAATTTTTATTTGTACTTTCTTTACTGCCCAAAATCCAGTGTGGCCTATTCCCTTTGCTTTACCCTCAAAGATCGTCTGTTCAGGCATGTACTTTTGTCATGTCTTGCACAGATGTCAAATGAGGTCAAAGAGAAAAAGAGCTGACTGACTCCTTACACCTGCACAGGTTTCCTATCTCCTCCTGTTGCTCTCTGCCTGACAACCAACATTACAGAGGAGCTCACAATGAGGGTGGGACCTGTCTCAAGCAGACAGTACCGAGACGAGCTGTGCTGCAGAATTTGGAAAACCTCATACGCTAAAGGCTCCTCTGGGATGAGGCTTTTGGGGCCAGTTTGCTGCACCCAAATACTCTTCCCAATATCCACAGTATTTATTCCAGCTTGATCAAGGCAAATGAATGTGCTGTCACCAGGGCTGGACAGACACCACCCTTCCCCATCACACTCGTCACCAATGCTTGTGGTCTTCACTGCTCTACATTCAAAGTTAGCCACAGGATTTAGCAAGGGAAGTCAGGACCATTTTGTATGAAAACAAATCTTAGCACAAGTGAAGATATCATTTAAAGGATGATGGGATCCTTCAGCTCTGAGAGATGAATCTGGGATACTGAACAGATTCTGTTCCAGCACAAATCTCTACAATGTCCATGTCGGACATTGAAGCTACATTAATCTGGGTAATAAAATTCAGCACTTCCTGTTAGTCTTAATATCTTTCCTAGTTGTTTGCTTGGTTTGGTTCATGATTTTGTGTTTTTTGTTTTGTTGGGGTTTTTTTTTCAACACAAAAAAACAAATAATGACAGTTCTAGAGCACTTCCTAAAAACCAGGATTTTTTAGGAGAAGGGAGGGAAGGAGGTTTAGAGTGTTTCTTTTTTGGTGCGATTAGTTTTGCACTACAAGCCCTGGACAGATTCAGAAACTGTTACCATGGCTTAAAGGAAGGAAGACAAAATGAAAGGAAATTAAATATGGGTGTGAAATTAAACCAAAAGGAAGAAAAAAAAAAAAAAGAAAAAGAAGGAAAGAAAAAGCAATTGGTTGGGCTGAAAGTAAAGACAGAAAGGCTGGAGAAACAAGTCAGAACTCCCTAAACATCCAGAAGTACTTTAAAAAAGGTTTCCTACAAAACCAGGGAACTTAGGAAACTCTGAACGCACTTAACTGTATTCCTTGATAGAAAAAAACCCAACAAAAATTCATACTGACAGTTCTGCTATGCTATTAAAAACAGGTGATTCCTCTGCAAGGTCTGAACCAAGAACAAAAGAATGTAAAACTTCTCATTTCTCAGTACCTGGGAGAAGAAAAATTTTCCTTTCTCATTTTCTTACATCTATTTTCTTTGTGTGTGGAGAATCTGGTAACAGAACTGAAAGATGGGGATTTAGGACATCTGGGTCCATTCCTACCTGCAACGCCGATGTCTTGAATGCCTCTGACAAGTCCCTTTTTGTCAGTACTCTAGGTTCATCTTCTGCAGAAGTTAAACCTTGATGCAGTCTTGTCTTAGGCACAAGCAACCTGGGAAATGACTGTCTTACTATGAGTTAGATATTACGCAAAACAAAAGGGCCCTTTCCCTTACCTTCACCAATGGTGCGATCCTATGCAAGGGGCAGTACACCAACCAGGTCAAACTCAGCCTGGACTTCATGCTGATCGAGGCAGAAATCTCATGCATCCCCACCAAAACTGTACACACAGTCTCCTGAAGTTGCCTCGTTGTTAGCCCATGGGACAAACTCATTGCTTGTAGAAGACTAATGATATGAAAGTAATGGATGCATTTTTCACAATATAGCTAGCGTGGACATTTTTCTGTGGTGCGCAAACATCGAATCAAGCACTTCTGGTGGATGATCTATTCTTTGAAGCTGAGCAGCTTCATTCCAACAATACATACCAAAAATCAATCCTTTGAATCTGCTCCATGGAAAGGTAGCTATGGATATTGAGACAGACCGGATCCTACAACTTCAGCAACACCTGCAGTTTCACCCTATGTCAGATATGATACACTACACACTTTCCTTCATCTCCTGCTCCTGGAGGCAGCTGGCCAAAGAGAAAAGTTAGCTTGTGTGTTTTCTCACTCCTTCCCTGCTCATGAAATAAGTATCATAAAGTAAACGAAAAGGTCAGTGTATCACCTTACACTCTCCTCATTTGACACTGTCTGTGATCTGGGGGATACAGATTCATGATTTTTTAATTCCTGGGGTTAGAAATGCATGAATAGCATAAGCTCTGAGGAATCACGCCAGTATCAACACAGGTTCTTTAGATTACTACAACTACCATTGATACCAAAAGCTCAGTCATTTTGTCCAAAAACACTTTCGTGAACCACCTATTTTCCTACTGGAAAATTTCCACCCTCCTATTTTAAAAAGTTAAGAAGGCTTTTCTCCATAAATGTGCCCTTACTCATACCTTAAATCATTTAGGAAGAAAACTAATATTATATATGAATCACAGAATAAAGTGCCTCCTACAAATACATCACTCTATTAGAAGCACATTGTAAGCAGCACATTCACTGTGCATTTAATTTTCATTTACAACATGCATTCTATACCCAGTATGCTGCCTGTATCGGTTTTTGTTTTCATAACCTATTCCTGACACCTCACAAGAACTGGGAGTGCTCCTCCAGGATTTGGCAAGAAGGAACAGGTTGTGGATGAGCAGGTTTCTCTGACTCACCTACACGGATCAACAAGGAAAAATAAAAGAGAGAGGGTGGAGATTGCAAAGGGAAGGGGGGAGAGAGAGAGAGAGAGAGAGAGAGAGAGAGAAGTGACGTGTTCCTTTGGATGCAGTGTGTAATGCAGCTGGCAGACTGCCTGCTCACTGTGCCACAGAGTTCCAGACATGCCAGTCCAGCTGACTCAGCTCTTCAAAAGAAGGAAAGAGAAATTTCACCAACGTTTCTGATCTCTGAGGGACGGGGATCGCAAGGCTCTCCTCAAGGATCTTCGAACCTGTCTTTCACACCAGGGACTGGAGCGGTGTCCTCAGAAAGGCATTAGAGAGAGATGCTCACTCAACCTCATACAGAACTGCTTATGCTCGTATCAAATCATGCCTCTGTGGTTGTTGGAAAATTCAGCAGTGCAGCTTCATCCCACAAACCAGAAATGTCAGGCCTTTCCTAGCCAAGGCTAGCTGCTCTCAGACAAGCCACCGTCTCCAAGGAGACGAGCAAAATGCATGCACATGAAGGGTATCCAAGTGAGAGAGAGTCTATGGCCCATGTTGCTTTTCTATATAAAAATTTCATCATCAGCTTCTCAGCAGTGTATCCTTTGCATGTGATTTATTTTCTAGGATGAGTTTGAAGCCCTTAAATGGTCTGGGCTCTGCCTACCTGTGAGACCAGCTCTACCCTACAATACAGTACTGTGCCACAGGCAGTTCAGAACAACCCCCGTCCCGTCCGGCTGCAGGGAGGCTCTGAGCTAACCTAGACCTCACTCCAAACCAAAGAGGCAGGAGGGTGAAAGTAGTTATTTCACACAAAAAGGAACAGAAACACAGGCTAACGCTCAGAACATCAAAGTCCCTAATTCTGGCCGGAATCAAGCAGAGCTCAGTGCTCTCAAAGGTAGGAGCCATGGTGAACTGGCCCCAAAATCAGCACCAGGATGAGCTTGTCTTAATTTTCCGTTCAGGATCCTCACTCTAGCCCTCAACCACCTCAGAGCATGTAGGAGCATTCATGCCCATCTTGCTGGATGGGAGAGAAAGGACACAGGCCTGGGGAGTACATTCCCCCATCCTCAATACAGAGCAGCTGGAACTCTGGGCAGGAGCTGTCTTGGGACAGCAGCAGCAGCATCCCAAGGAACTCTGTTGCTTTACATTGAAAACCTGACTGAATTAATCACCCCACTGATCCCCCACAGTACTGCCCACTGAGGTACAGTGACTCTTGCACATTTCATACAAAAAGAGCAAACAACCTTTAAATAGAGGTTTTTCTGATAGCGACAGCTTTGCAGCACACAACTGCGCAGTTGGGGAGCCTCCCAGCCAGGTGCTCTTTGTCAAAGTTTCAGTAAGCAGGGCCTGAACAGCATTTCTCCAGCTTCAGGAATGAAGATAGAGATCTTGTTTCTCTGTTGCAAGGCACTGAGGGAACTTGGGGCACCCTGTCTGAAATCAAGACGGCACAGTTATGCATAACATGTATGCAACTGGCATATCTTGTGTAATCCTGGCTGTAATCAACCTCTAACCACTCCAGAAAAGAAGGAGGGGCAGAGGGTGGAGAAAGTTCACACTTAGATCAAATAAAAAAAATGGGAAAATATCCAGACAGCTTTAGTCAGGTAAAAACACAGTTCCTTTTCATGGGAAACCTCCAGGACAAGTTTCCTTGAACTTCACACAGGGTTATAAATAGGAGGAGAGTCACACAGAGTTCAGTACAGGTTCACTGTAAAAAAAAAAAAAAAAAAAAAAAAAAATTCCAGACATTCTCATTTTCCTTCTTGAGTGATATCCATCAATATCTTACCTGTAAGCCAATTCATAATTACAGGTTGCTGAGCGCTCAGGAGAATGTTTCAGTAGCAGCTTTCTGCAGCTCTGCTATGGTGTGGTGTTAACTAGGTTATTTTTTTTTTCATCTTTAGTTTCCCTTGCCTTCCTTGCCAGATGGCAAAAATACCTCTTTTACACCTTAAAGCACTCATATATTATCAACAACGTCAGTGGCACTTTTCCATTTCGCACTGCACCATAAACCAACTCTGAGGTAGCAGTGAAAGATGGCCTCAAACCACTGTTCGATTCCAAGCTCAAACTTTCTCAAGTTGAAAGGTTTCACAAACTCCTTCAAGAACTGACAAAGGCCAGCTACAAATGCTGGATCTCAGGTTTTCCTCAGAGGCAATATGAAGAAGCTTTTTGCCCTTGAAAATAATTTTCTTAGGGAAAAACAAAACAAACACTTTTTTTCTCCTTAGAGATGCGGTCCTATTTTCCTGCTCAAACAGAGTATATGGAAGAAGTGGCCTTGGTTTCACCAAGACATGACTTCATCAAGTCAAACCCATGTTCTCAAGCGCACAAGAAAGCTCTTGGTCACTCTTTGGGTCTCTGTGCTGCAAAAAACCACTGCAGCTCCTTCAGAAGGCTGCGTCTGGGGCAGGGGGACTCCTGAGGCACTGCATCATGTCCCTCCAGGTTATTCTAATGCACTGAGACACTCAGCTCCCAGAGACTTTCTGGAACCTGGCTGTGCAACGCCTGCATTTCCAGCTGCACCTTAAATTCTGCTTTTATATCTACATAGGCCAATTTCAGCATAAAAATACTGGATTTGTGAAACAATCTCCGGCAACAAGGAAAACAAGGCCAAAAGAGTCCTCTCCAGCTTGAATTTAAAGAAGCGAAGGATTACACATCTTTAAACACCCAATCTACTAGACACTCACCCACCAGCCTGCCCATTCTAGTTGTCGTGCAGAAAGACAAGCAACTCACACGAGGCTACCTTGGTGCTTCTGCACTTGAATTTGCAAACTGTGTCCCACAGGATTTTTTCCCATTTCATTTTCCCATCACCAAAAAATGGATAACAATGAGGCAACAACACATACCCACTTCACACAGGCTTGGGGCTGATGAAATAGATACGGTTCATAAAAGAAACAAGACACAAAAATTGCAGGCTAAGTAGCAAGTCCTTTAGGGTTATTAATAATCACCTTACTATTGTGTCTAAGATAATCACGTCGCTATCAGGGTATAATACCTCAGCGGTTATGGTAACAATACAAAGTTATTATTCCTTCCACTTTGTAATTATCTCATTTCACTATTGCACAAAGGCAAAGTAAAACGAAGGAGATAATAGGCAATGCTATGCAGCAGGACCACCAGCAGCACGGGAATACTCGGCCACGTACCTACATGACCTTCATTGCAGTCATCTGCGTGCACCTTGCCATCGGTTGTGCACGCTGCCTTCTCACCAGCATGAAAAGTGCTTTTTATTTTGATTCCACTGACAGGCAACCGAGGCAGAGCTGAAATTAAGTGGTCTGCATCTGCCCTGGCCCCTGTTTACAAAGTGTAAAAAGACTTCATGATTTAGGACCTTCATAAATGAATGAGTAGCAAAAATTTCAAACTTAGTGATTAAAAAAAAAAAAAAGAGATGAGAGGATTGGAAGATAAAGCCCGATGAGAACAGAACCACTGCCAGACACATGACTAGAGCCTATCACAGCGTAAATTGAGTGCAGGAATTACTCACAGTCACACAAGGTAGTGGTAGGAAGAGCAATAATCTGCAGCAAAAGAAAGGATGGTTTAGGTTAAATATCAGAATGACAGTCACAGCTGTAAAAAGCAGATGAGAATTGGAATTGTCTCCCTAGGGAGGCAATAGAAACAGTCTCTCTGGATATTTAAAAAACAGGTTAGGCATGCTGTTTAGGACTGCTGCTCTATATGCAGAAGTCTTATCACATACATCCACTTTTTTGATGCCAGTAAAATCCCACATATAGCACTGTGGCAGAAGAAAAGCCCAGAGGAAAAAGAAAGTCTCTGTCTCATTTGCTCCTCCAGAGCATGATAGCTGATGTAAGAAGTGGCATCACCCAGCAGTGGGGAACTGTCTGCTTTCTCTCCAAATGACAGGCCAGCAGGGCAGGACCAGGTGCTCTGTTCTGGTTGTATATGGTCTGAAGAAATACAAAGAGGGATGGAATCTGGCTGCCAATGCCAGGACGTGAATTGCTAATGTGGAGGGGAGACATAAACCATGCAGAAAACTGGACATCAGCAGTCCTGTCCCAAATATGCACTTTCATCTTGGCACAGGCATTCCATTAGGAAGAAAGCAGATGGTCAAAATTAATGAGAGATGATCCCATGTGAATCTTACACCGCGATGATGCTGTCTAAACAAGGACCTTGTTACTCTAAGTACTGTGGTGCTACCCGACCTTCTGAATGAGGTGACAGCAGGTTCAGGAGGTCTGAGGAAAGGGGCAAAGAACACCCAGTCCTCAGCTTGTGAGCATTTCATTGCACTGCAAAACTGAAATCTTGCTGTAGAAACTTTCCCTCTTGGTGGAGCTGCAGCATTGGGACATTAGTACTTTTGCCCACTTTGGGGTGCTGGACCTTCTGCCTTAACACAAAACTTCCTTGCCAAGGGGCCAGAGACTTAACTTGATGCCAAACACACAACTCTGCCACCCTATCTCACTAAGGAGAGGAAACTTGGATGATCTGAGAAAGAAGAAGATGATGCAACCTCCCACCAGACCTGCTCTCCTCCTTTCTGCTAAAGAGCGGAGGACTTGCTGGTAGACCTGCAGGTGGCAGACACATAGCAAGGCCGTGTTCTACTGAGAGATATAGCAGGAGGCACAAGACTTGTCTCACAGATACGATGATAAATCTTAGCACCTCTTCATCTTGCTGCAAACTGATTATCTAGAAGAAGGATACTGCCATGGTGTTGGTGTCTCTCATCGCTGGCAGAGTGGGTGAGTCTCTATTCAGCCAATTTACAGGCAGCCCCCAAGCACTAAATCAACAAGCCACTTCCTCCTTACACTGGGGCACCACAAGAAGCAGGGAGCCACCCAGAGATTGTTTCCCTGTCATCTCAATCACACATCCCAGAGAAAAGGTTTTTTAAAGAGACAGAGAGAGAGAAAAGGGAAAAAAGTTTAAAACTCTGATACCCAGTCCTGAAAGAGACAGACTTATGAGGCTGGTATGTGGCACATCTACCTTTGCTCACCAGGACCAGTTATCCTGTTTCACAGTCCTATCTGTCAGAAACATAAGTCCTGGGTTGAACAGCCAAAGATTGATCCATAACTATTGCAGATAAGAGGAAATCTTTATGGAATTTCAAGACTTTTAAAAGTCCAACAAGAAAAAAGTTAACACTTCTTGTTTTGGGTGGAAGAGTATTTTTTCACAAGTTCCCCTCAAAACAAAGCCCAAAGGTACTTTTTTTGGAAAGATCATGATCCTATAGCATCTTTAAATCAAAGATGGTTGCTCAGTAATAATTATTGTGTGTAGAAAAGGCTTAACATGACCAAGCTTGTATACCAAGATAATTCTGATCACTGAGATAATACTGAACACATAAAAGATGATCTTTTCATATAGTTGACACTAATACTTGTCACAGTAGCGCTCTGCAGGTGAAGAGGACCCACCACTTTGAGGATCAGTTTCAGATAGGGCTTTAGCAAAGGATGGGATACAGGTTGGCTCCACAGAGGATTAATTTTAAGTAAGGATGCCTAGGAGATGAAAGACCTGGCATAACAAACTCCTATCCTTGTACACATTTTGTTCACATGACTAATCTGATAGCCTTCTATGATGTTGTGACTGAATGGACAGATGCAGGGAGACAGTGGATGTAGTCTGCCTTGATCTTAGCAAGGCTTTTGACACAGTCTCCCATAACATCCTCATGAGCAAGCTCAGGAATTGTGGGATAAAAGAATGGACAATGAGATAGATTAAGGACTGGCTACACAATAGATCCCAAAGAGTGTGATCCATCGTGCAGAGTCCAGATGGAAACCTGTAACTAGTGGAGTCCCCCAGGGATCAGTGCTGGGTCCAGTTCTGTTCAACATCTTTATCAATGACCTTGATGACGGGACAGAGTGCCTTCTCAGCAAGTTTGCTGATGACGCAGAACTGGGAGGACTGGCTGATTCACCTGAAGGCCGTGTGGCCATTCAGCAAGATTTGGACAGACTGGAGAGATGGGCAAAGGGGAATCTAATGAGGTTTAACAAGAGAAAGTGCAGAGTCCTGCACCTGGGAAGGAACAATAAAATGCACCAGTACAGGTTAGGAGGTGATCTGCTAGAGAGTAG
>WUAM01000335.1:3531472-3550061 GCA_024336885.1 Actenoides hombroni | reverse complement strand
TGAGAAAAGTAAGATAAAGAGAACCTGGAAAGTTTCAGTGTTGGTTTCAGACGACAAACTTGTATATCCAGATGGTCTAATCCACTCAGACATAGTCTTACCACAGTCACATAAATCAGGGGATTAAATCCCTAAGGTTCAGGTTAGGAATTGGGAGTTGCCTCTCCAATGCTACATCTCACCCGTATGGAAACCCTTCCCCTTGGTCAGGACATGGCCAAGGTCACTTTTCTAGGATTGAGAGCCTTTACCTGAAGGGGTAAGTGAATATTTAGCATGCTGTAAGTTTGCAACCATGGGTGTTTAACTAACACACATGTAATATTTAGCACATCTTCTAGTTTGTCATAGTGTGTTCTTGCTTTTAAGTTGTGATAGTGCATTCTTCCATTGTAGACATAAAATTAGTGGTGTAGTAGATCTGTGAGTGAAGTGCAAATAATGTGTTTGCTTGAGACAGTCAAACCTATGAGTGAAGTTCAAATAAAGTGTTTGCTTAAACCTTGCAATCTAGTCTCTCTTTGCCTCAATGATGGAAGAATAAAGCTCAGAGGCAGACAGCCTGGTCCTGCCTATATAGTATGGCTAGCATCCATTTTATCTCATCTTCACTGGTTTTAGAAACATGAATGAAAATATTTATTTCCATGATTCAGAGGACCATCTTCTCCCTTAGTATTTAAGCAAAGTTTTTCTTGCTTTTGTGTGCACTCAGGACAAAATGTGGTGATAAAATATAAGCTTCAGAATGTTCTGTTCTGAGTCTCACAGCTTTCAAAAAGTTTAACCAATGTGTTACTATAAAAAGGCAGCAGCTTGATTTGAACAGCAGCCAAACTAGCTTTTGATATCAAGCCTCTACAAGTAGCTTGTTATTCACCTTAATGACATCTTGTGATCTAAGTATGCCTTGGGTTACAAGTTTTTGCAAATTCTGGATGATTAAATGGAGAACAGTATGCAACACAAAGCATCCTTCTTTTCCACTTAGATTGTTCTGATGGGTTTTCCTACTTTTTCCATAATCTTTTTTTAAATTATGGCCAGGTTGGTATGTTCCCCCCAGGTACTCTAAATTTGTTTAAACTGTTTTGGTTATTTTGCAAGAAATAAATAAGGATTTATTGGGTTTTCTTTTGGTTTTTTTTTTTCCCTACAATTTCTGTTCTGAATTATTTTTCAGTATGTTGTTCTTTGAAATCTCAGCAACCCCACATAAAATGTCTTTATTTTTCTGTCACTCGTAATGGGATCAATAGACACCTCTGCATAGTCAGCATTTTCCTTGTTTTGAATAGACCTATGTAATCTGTACCTCCATCATCATGTTTATTATGACCAGTAGCCCAAACTCTACACCTAACAAATTGAAAATAAGCTCTGTGTGAGCTTCTGTCTGAAAGAATCACTAATGAGAGAAGAAACAGCATCTTTGAAGACTCTTGTCTAAACATGAAGAACAGGACACTGATTGGATGGCCATGTTAGTCACCATAGTTCATTTTCCTGATCTCTGTGGGCTGACTGAATTGAGTGTTCCCAGTTCCTTCTGCTGCTCTATACAATGAGATGTATTATTGCCTTAGATTGTAATAAAGAATGTTCTGTCTGGATTTAAAGTACAAATTCTCTTGCCACTTATTTGGACTATATATGTGTTTCTGTCAAGTGTTTCTGTCAAGTGTTTCTACATTGCTCAACTAATCTGATAGGGTTCAGTCTTGAAACAACCTAGAAATAGAATAAAATACAGAATATATGATGACATATATTGACAACATGAAACTGGGAGGATTGTCTGATTCACCTGAAGGCTGTGTGGCCATTCAGTAAGATTTGGACAGACTGGAGAGCTGGGCAAAGAGGAACCAAATGAGGTTTAACAAGAGGAAATGCAGAGTCCTGCACCTGGGAAGGAACAACAAAATGCACCAGTACAGGTTAGGAGGTGTTCTGCTAGAGAATTGCTCCATGGAAAAGGACCTTGGAGTCCTGATAGACAACAAGCTATCCATGGGACAACAATGTGCCCTTGTGGCCAAGAGGGCCAATGGTATCCTGGGGTGCATTAAGAAGAGTGTATTCAGCAGATCAAGGGATGTTCTCCTTCCCCTCTACTCTGCCCTAGTGAGACCTCACCTGGAGTATTGCACCCAGTTCTGGTCTCCCCAGTTCAAGAGGGAAAAAGATCTACTTGAGTGAGTCCAACTGACGGCTATGAGGATGATTAAGGGACTGGAACACCTGCCTTATGAGGAAAGGCTGAGGGACCTGGGGCTTTTCAGTCCAGATAAAAGATGACTGAGAGGGGATCTAATTAATGTCTATAAATACATAAAGGCTGGGCATCAAGAAGGCAGGGACAACCTCTTTTCGCTCGTGCCTTGTGACAGGACAAGGGGCAATGGTTTCAAGCTCGAGTATAAGGAAGTTCCTCCTCACCACGAGGAAAACTTCTTTACTGTAAGGGTTACAGAGCACTGGAACAGACTCCTCAGAGAGGTTGTGGAGTCTCCTTCTCTGGAAACTTTCAAGACCTGTCTGGATGCATTTCTGAGTGATCTGCTCTGGTTTTGTCCTGCTGTAGCAGGTGGGTTGGACTTGATGATCATCGGAGGTCCCTTCCAACCCCTAACATTCTGTGATTTTGATTTTACCTTCCAAAAAAAGCACATACAAACAATATGGAAAGGAGATTACCAGAGATTTTAGAGATTTCACAACACAGAGTGAAGGCCTCTAGATGCTGAAAGCATTGATGAGCAAGCAGAGGTGCTGCAGTATTGTGTACATGCTAATAACAGTTTGGAACCTGGAGTCTGATAAGAAAAACACAAAATGATTTTGTGACGAAGTTAATTCCACCGAGTTTAACTGAAACAGCCTAAGAAAACCTGAGAGGAAAAGCTGCTCTGCGTGATCAAACAGAGCTCTAAGTATCAGATCAACAGAATAAATGCCCGCTGGCTCATCAGAACTGAGGGAAGATGCTGTTTGCCAACCTATTTGCAGAACTGGCATTTGTATGCAGAATATCCCCTCGCCTCTTCACATACTTGCTTCATTTTTCACAGATAGTGTCCTACTTGTTCACATTTAATTTATTTTTTTTCCCCATTCACAATGTGTTTTGAGTCAGTCCAGCTCAGATTGTAATGAGAATTCCAGATCCCAAGATTCTTCTAATTATGATGTTCCCATCCTCAAAACCATAGTTAACAGAGTAGATACTGGGCCTTGTGAGAGTACATATGGTAATAGTGGTAAAAGTCTCTTCAAGATGACAAAAAAAGCACTTTAGAACATTGACTCTTCATTATTCTTAATAACCATCCTTGCCACTGCTTCAGTAATTTGTGCTGGCTTTTGACAGGCAGGACTTCATGCACAGCATTGTGTTTTTCAGCACAGTGCTTGTTCATCCAATTTTTCAGCTGGACTGAGACACTAGCAGGGGGGGTGACTCTCCCAAACATGTATTGGGTCAGGCACATCGACAGAATTAGGAAGCAGGTTCCTTCTGCCTCTGAGCACAGTCACACACATATAGCACTTGTCAGCTCTTCCAGAAACAGCCATGCAATTGCAGGCATGTAGGACATCTCGAATGGCTCACTACCACACAGCAGGAGCTGAGGAGAAAGTCCGGATGGAGAATGGATGAGAAAGACAGACTTGCGAACCAAAAGACACTGAAAGAGTCACTAAAGTACCTTTCCATGAACAGGGCATTTACCTTTTTAATTATACATGCCTTTTATCTTGTGAGCTAAGATTGTGCTTTTGGGAGTTTTTGCCTAAGCCTTTCTTTTCCAAACAAATGCTTTACTGCTTTTCTTTTGCAAATGAAATGATACCATTAGTTCAGTGCTATTGAAGAGCTGGGCAATAACAAACAATGTGCAGCAGCAATGCAGGAAGAGGAGGGCAAGGAAAAAGCAATATTTGTTAAAAGGAAAAAAAGGCATTTTCTAAACAGGCAAGAAGTAACTTAGAATCAAATTTTTAAGTGTAATGCGAGGAAAAGTTTCTGTGGCAGGAAAAAATAATGATCTGACTACCCATTTTTGAGGAAGAAAAACAATAAAAATGCTTTCATACATGAATAACACTTACATACTCCCACAGTAAGACAACATGATTGAAGTTGCCAAGATGAAGAGAAAAAATAAGAAAATTCCAGAATTAAGGTTGCCTACGAAGGTGTCGTGTGGCCATTTTGTGCGTATGCATGATGAGACAGTCTTTTCATCACAAAATGATTTGCCCACAGGGCCATCCTTGCTTCGTGCAAAGGATGGATGGATCTCACTTAAAGCCTATTCTGTGTTTTGTTTTCCACTCTGCAAGTGATCCTGTCCCTCATTTAGGTCTTACTTCCCAATCCCAGCTCTGAAAACAAATACACTCATGTTTTTACAGGCACTTCATGATTACTCCTCATTGCAGACTTGACTTCTTTAAGAACTATCAAAGCATTGATGTTTACAACAGCATTACAAGGGGAGGGCTGACTTGGCTCTGTTTTAGACACGAGAAAAATTCATGTCAAAATGTAACTGCTGAGTTTACGTGCCCATTTGAGGACATCTGGCTTCTCAGGGTAAAATGGCATCAGGTTGTACGTCATACCTTTCAAAGTGCAGAGGTCAACATCTAGGCGCTTTAACCATCCGACTCATCTGTCGGATCAACTGTCTTACCTAAAACTTGTGGGTTTGTTCATTAATTGCCTACAGTAGATTTTGTCTCATCTGTTCTGTATCTGCCTTTGTCTCATTTTGCAATTCTAGAGGTGATGGAGAAGATGGGCACAACTCGGGGTGAGATACAGCAGGTACTCTGTGACTGCCATCAGGAGAATGGCTTTGCCTGGATATTTTCCTCTTTAAAACCAGCAAAAGCTAAGCAAGGTGAAACTCAACCCTGCAGGCCTGTCAAGTGCTTTCTGCAAGAGAGGGCTACCAACTTTTGCCCTGGCCCTCCACAGCCTGTCCTTACATTCACATCCTGGAAGACTGCTCAGGAACCTTTCCTGTATTATCTGTGTTCTGGAGTTGTGGAGTTAATTCTGGAAACAACATCTGAAAGTCCTGTAAGTACCTCGAGGCTCATGCCCACTCTTAGTGTAATTCTGTGCATGAATCTCTCCCCAGGCATTATCCTACTGATGTCCTGAAGGCATCATTATATTCCTGAAATCAAAACTGCATGTGGGAGGAAAATATAGAGACAAAGTTCATCAGAACTCCATATGTCAGTAAAAGGTAAATAATTGCAGGAGTAAATCATTGCAATATAAGTCCTTAATTACTTAGAGTTAAACAGCAGCAGCTTTACAGACATGAAGTAATATTTTGTTAACTACTCATCCTGGGAACACTTATATAGAGAGATATTATTCTGCACAAGAAGAGGAGGCAAAACGTGGATCAGGATGTTTAAAAACATTTAAAAATAAATAGGAAATAATATTAAAAAGCATGAACAAAAAAAATCCATGCAAAGTGAAAAAAAACCCTGGCAGTTTATATTTTTTAAGTTAAGAGTAGTTTCAGCTATTTCAAATATCTCTGAAATGCTTCTGCTAATTTCTGTTTGCAATTGCATTTCCTTATTTTTTCACCTTTCCTACCTTACTGTCTGAAAACCCTGCACCAAGCACAGGAAAAAATGATGAACTGGCAATAGAGTGAGAGGGTGTAACAGACCAAGTGGTGACAAACAAAATGCTTTCAAATTCACAGATCAAACTAATTGGTAGAAAAAAAAAATAAAAAAAATATATAAAAAATTCTGCAATTCCTTTCTTGCATACTCTTCCTTCCATTAGGGGAAAAAAAAAAAGTGTAGTTCAAAACTTTCTTGGGAAGAAAAAAAGAGTAGGTTTTGTTTGATTAGTAGCACAGTTTTATTTAAGGAGGAAAAGGACATAAAACATAAAAAAGGAAATTGGCCTTGCATTTATGAAATTCTGGGAGAGATTCTCAGCTGGTGCAAAATAGCAGAACTTTCCTTGCTTAGGGGATGTGATTCCACTTCATATCATCTGAGGATCTGATTTGAAGAGCTTTCCTCTTATAAAAACAAAACCATATTCAGACTCATCCCAACTATGACATTAAGCATACCAGATTGAAACTGGATTGAAGTCTCACATTTCAAAATAGTTTTCAACCTCTCCTTTCTATATTTTATCTGATATCCTGTTTTCTGATCAGAAATGGCAGCAGATGTAAATATTCCTAGAATCATTTACGAGCCAAAAAAAATCTCTGATGAACTCTACTAGACTTGCTTTACCTTCAAGGTCTGCTTACAGACTTTGATGTGTGCTTTATTAAAGCCGAAAGTGTTTGTATAGGAACTGTTTTAAAATCTCTAGGGAACATCTAACCATCTTCTCCATGAACCAGCTTCATATATGCCAGAATAGACCAACCAAGCTTTCCTGTATGACAGGGACAGAAAAACATCTCAATGCTCACGTGCAGATTGGCATTTCACCTCCATGCAGGTCTGTGGCAGGTTTTAGGGCAACATCCTAGGTTTTTAGCTCTTCATCTGTAAGTGCTACTCTAAGAACTCTCTTGGAGGGAATTGTGGGAGTGCTCATCTGTGCCTGCTGGCCCTCTGCTGAAAACTGATAACTGACTGCTTAGGGGGTTAACACTTTCTCCCTTGAAAACAAAAGACAAAATTACAAACTAAGCACAGCTGGACACAGCTAAGTCAGGTAGGGACAGAGCTCCAGGGGAACTCATGTGTCTAAGCAGCTTAGGTGCCTTCTGAAAATCCCCCACCCTTAAATTTCATCTTCATGCAAAAAGCATAAACATCAGTCACATACTTTTCATGCAGGAAGAACAAACAATCTCTATCAATGGCTGTATCTAGGTAACAAAAATCTATATTCATATTATGAAAACAATCTTTAACTGCAATGTTCATGTTTTGTAATGGGGGCTACTTTATGTTACAACTCTCTTTTTTATTTTAATTGTGAATATTTCTATCATGTTTGCTTTTTTACTAAATTTCAAGTTGAAACTACGGTTATGGTCAGATGTGTGAAAATCACACCTCACAGTTCCACAGACATTTTTCCCTTCTGACTTTCAGATCAAATCCTCTTGGCTGACAACTCTCAAGCAATTATTTCAGCCTAGTCCCATACTTGCACTCCCTCGGAAGCTCCTGCTTTCTGTCAGCAGTATGTTTGCATCAATACAGCCTCCTGCATACTCCAGAGTCAGTCTACCTGGAGAAGCTCACTAGCTTGACATTTCCAAACATCCGAAATATCGGATAAGGCAACTTGGCATCCTAAAACCAACCTAATGTTCATAGAACAGAAATCTCTGCTGAAGCGAGGTTGACCCTGTAGAAGAAATGCTTATAAAGAGTCAGGAAGCTCCATGATTACATTTTCACATGCAGAGTTTCTGTCTGTGCCTGCATTTCAACCACTGTGCTGCGGTAGTCACACATTTTCCAACACCTCAGAGAAGTTCATCTGTAATGCTGTCACTTGTAACCAGTCCAATTATCTCTGCTCATTCAACAATAAAAAACACTGTCTCCTATAAATGGCCTTGACACAGAAGTTGAACATCCTGGGAGACAGAAAACTCAGCAAGTTAAGATCTTACTATAGAGTCATACACAAATGAGTAAGTGGGCAGAATGTGGCCTCTTGGTGTAGTGTAGACGGACTAGAAACACATCTGATCCTGATCATCAGGGCTAGCACCATGACAACTAACATGCAGTTATGTGACAGGTATTTCTTTAGAACGTATCAAGAAACACTATCAAGTCTACTTGATAGAGATGTGACACTACCAAGCAGCAAGGTAAGACTCTCAAAGCCAATCTCTCTCCAGCACCTTCTGCTCTTGGGGGAGTGCTGTGGCTGCCATCAGTCAGGGCTTTACAGCAGGACGTAACTGAATCAAAAATGCAATTAGGAGGTTTTTGAAAAATGAACCAAGTATGAACTCCACCAGCATATGGCATTTATTAGATGGAGAAATGGTTCTGAACTGCAAAGCAGGCTTCCAAGAGCACACAGTTATTCTTTGCAATCTTCGGAATTTCACAGCCACTTTGGGGCTGAGAGTGTCAAAACAATCTGCCAGCGCAGCCTGGATCCACCCAAGGAGACATTCAAAGAGAAACCCGATAGCATCAGCAAAGAAGCTCAGTTACACAAACGGAGAGGTGTGGCCGAACCACAGCTTCGCTTATTCACTTCAGGGCTTTCCCAAAGCTCAGAGCCATGCTCTCTGAAGAGGATGGTACAATCCCAGAGCCACGAGGAACACGCAGTTAATTTTCACAACCGGCTTTGCCCGAACAGTAATGCCACGGGAAAAGCCAAGAGTGTCGAGGAGAGGAGCTCACCGGAGTGTGTCCTGAGGTGTCCCGTGAGGGCATCCCTCCGTCGGCAGGCATAGCTGCAGAAGGGACATTTGAATGGTTTCTCCCCAGAGTGCAACTTGATGTGCCTCAGCAGGTTCCCCTTCTGGGTAAAAGAAGCTCCACACTGGTTACAGTGGAAGGGGCGTTCACCTGGAAGGGAAGTGGAAGGCAGAGAGCTGTTAAAAAGCATTGGAAGATGCATGGTGCCCGTTATCCCCTTTTTTGTAACAGTGCCATCTTACACAGGTATGGTCCCCACCACCACCACCCAGCGCTTACTAACGTCAGAGGTCGTTTCTTCTGCAGAACAGACAAAGCCTCCAATAGCCATTTGATGCTTTTACCTGGAGGTGATTAATGCAGCCTGATTTTCTTAAAAGTCCTCCACCTCAGACACTTTATCCTTCATAAAAGATGAGCTCTGTTCAAAATTTACATAAATAACTGTTGATTTGTAGTATTTATCTCTATGGTTCTGCACCTATTTTTAGTATAGGTCCAATCCATATGAGTATTTAGGATTGATCATAACAATTGGACATGGACAGATGTTAAGGTCTTTGCCTCAAACCAGATATTTTGTTTACATTATACTTTAATTGAAATCCTTTTTTAAAGGCTGCTTTGCATTACTAGAGCAGTATGAAGAGAATTGATGCAAGTGAGGATCAGGTCCACAAACTTTGGGCAGTAGCAAACACTGAGAAAAATCTTACACCATTAAACAGTGAAATAAGCAAATTTATGCTCTAAGCAGAACTAATTGAAAAGACTTGTTTGATTAAAAAAATAATAAAGTTTAACAGAAACTCTAAACCTTACCCTCTCCCTTCACCTCATGCGCTCACACACACACATCCAAAACTTATTTTGATGTTAATCTTACATATTTGCCCTGGACACTGAGGATTTGGTCCATAAAAACAAACACCCTTTTAAAAAAACCTATTATTATTTAAAGGAAAAGCACTGAGAAACCCACACAGGTTTTGTGAAATATTATCAAAACCATACCCGATGTCAACATTTGTTGGTGACACTCAGTCTGTTGCAGCATTCTTGGGCAGGCACTCAGTTCTCATCATCTGCTCACGTCCCACTGTGCAAATCAATAGGGCATAAGCGTATACTTGCGCTGGCCATTTGCCTAAGCACTTTACCACAGCTGGGTTTTAGATGCTGAAATGTTTTCATCAAGTAGGGCCCCAGTTCAACAAGGTCTTGAACATCAGATTTCAGATGTAAGCAGCATTTTTGCAGCACATCACCTATTACAGAGCCTTGGCCAGGTCCTGGTGGGACTCTGAGGTTGAATTTGCTGGCCTGAAGCACAGATCTTGTAAAAAAACCCACGTTCTGTGATCTGTCACATCTCTCCAGAGCCTTTTTCAGTTGCTTTAAAATTATTACTCTCTTGCTGGACAGAATGAATTCTATGTTCTTATCAAAGTAGTTCATGTGTCTAATGTAGAGTCCAAAGTAAGTTCATTGATTCAAATGGAAAGAGAGGGAGAAAAAGAGCTCATACAGATGTTCACAAGCAATTCCTGCTTCAGTGGTTTAAATTACCACCAGCACTAAGGTCCTGCCAAGCATGCCATATACATGCCATACCTCTGCAGCTTCACTTCACATGAGTGAGCTGGGAATTAAATCTGAAATCCCTGCAAATGCACTGAAGAAGATCCTAAGGTTTCTATGATCTTGTCAAGAACATTATGGAGTAATGACAGGGAAAAAAAATAAAATAAAATCAGGGCATATAGCTCTTCTTCAAAAACACTGAACATGAGCTCATTGGAATTGATAAAGAGTTTGTGGTTTCCCTTTCAAACTCCCACACTACACTTAAAGGACCTGATTAGCCATTATCTTCTTTTATATCATTTCAAAATGTCCATAACAGAGATATGTAAAGAGGCTGCAGGAGAAAAAAAAAATATGTTGGTTTTTTTTTTTTCTTTTCCACTTTGCTTTCGTTGTCTGAGAAAACAGGCAAAACCCCTTCCTTTGACAAGTTTCTCAGCGTTCAGGAATAAACGCTTCAGTTTCAGGATGACAACATTAAAGAAGGTAGTGAGTTCTTACTGAGTCTAAAGTCTTTCCTTTTACTTCTGCTGTACTTAAAGTTATGCAGTTTATGTGTGTTTTGCCCACTACATCACCCACTTATCTTTGATATTTTGGAGGCCACATATGAGCAGATACTATTCCTCGATAAACTGGCAGCTGAAGAGACGCCGAAAGCCTTCAGTCAGGAATTCCAATAGTCACTGCACCACAGTTCGGTGGCAAAAACGACATGAAAACACTCACCAGTCACCAATACTCTGCTCCTCTCTGGCAACAGCCAGAGTCTGCTACAATGGCACATTTTACCTTAAATAAACTTTGTATCTATTTAAAGCCAGCATGAATTCAGTTTTCCTACTGGCTTAATTCTGGGTAAATACCTGCTTTGATCTGTTATACTCGTGTCCTATCATTTGATTCCTGCTCCTTGTTTAAACTCTACAGGCTTGTGGGATGTCTGTTTAATATTAGTCACACCTTCGTGCTATTGATTACCAGCTTTATACATTTAGCACAGCTAATCTGAGAGACTGTTGTCCGATAGAAGGGTGCACAGAAAACATACAGACTGAATAATAAGATGATTTTGCTGGTTTTCCAAGAACTGTGCTGTCCAATGCCCACTCCAGATCCTAGCAAGCCAGCCTTCTTTGTCACTTCAGTGCCCTGAGAAGACTGTTTTCCAATTATTTCTCCTGCTGTCTCTACCTAGGAGGTTTGTAAGCAGTTCCCCGTATTATTATTTCCTAATAAAAAAGAAACAACGCCGACATCCTTGTTCACTTCCCTTACTCTTCTGTGAAAATGAAAAGTTTTTATCCATAGGCTGAAATTA
This sequence comes from Actenoides hombroni, assembly GCA_024336885.1. Classification (NCBI taxonomy): domain Eukaryota; kingdom Metazoa; phylum Chordata; class Aves; order Coraciiformes; family Alcedinidae; genus Actenoides; species Actenoides hombroni. Next base: position 3,538,729 of record WUAM01000335.1, on the reverse strand, counting down.
ATCACACTTCAAACTAAACATCCACTCACAAAAAGTTTTTAAATACCTTTCTTTTCTACATGACAGTCCACGACTGGGTGTAAAATGTTTTCCTATCTTTGGGGGTGAGAGCAGCACAGATGAACCAGAAACTACAGACCTATTGAATGGGTGTATACATGACTACAGGAGGGGAATGACAACTATAAGCATGGTGTGTTTTTCACCATTTATAGCTATGTATTTACTGTTTGACTCTATATACTTACACTGATTTTTTTTTTTACTTTACTCATAAAATAAGAACTCCCTACAAGAAGAACATGTACTGAAAAGTAACTAAGCAAGCTTTTTGCTGTTCAGCACCGGAAACTATGTGACTGCAATGTAACTGCAAAATATTTTTATTCTACTTTATTAAGCCTTTTCTCTATTTTAGACCTAAACCAGGGCAGAAAAACCTCGAACTTTAGTTATTGAAAAAGACTTTCTGAGTGGGGAGAGGGGGGAAGAACAGCTAACCAAATAAAAAGAGATGTTTCTTTTCAACTCCAGATTTAAGATCTAAAGCCAGACAAAACCAAGAATGCCTAAAAAGCCTTGTTCTCCAGCAGAGGGAATTTAATTGCCTAAAGTTACTTCAGGAGTGGACAAGGCAAAGTAACCCAGAGCTGCAAAGTACTACCTTTCATGAAGGCTTAGTAAAAGGGGCTTGTGTCAGGGAACAGTCTGGATAAAACCCCATGGGTTTATTTATTAACTTAATTTTCATTTTACAGTCAAATGATGAATTCAAAAGTATGATTTCAAATATTTACCTCTAAATTACAGCAAAACACTGCTGAAACTTCACAGCTCATTGTTTAACACTCAGCCACTACACCTACGTCTCCTCCAGGAAAAACAGTAGGGAAATATCAGTAATTCTCTTTAGCTACACCAGTATCTAAAGTACACAAGTTAACTTGCTGTTGTGTAAACCAAATAATCAGATGAAAGGTGAAGTGGGCCAATGATTATTAGCAAGACACGGTCTTGCTAATATTTTAAATATAGCTTTAATATGCGGCAGCTGGTTAGAAGCTTCCTAGCGCAAGCTACAAATGCTGCGTAGTTAATACAACCTGAAACCAAGTGAACGAACTGATTCAATTTCCTATTAACAGCTTTCGTTTTTTACCATGCCTGTGTCAAATGTTATTTCAATAAGAAACCCAACTCCTTTTTCTGCTTAATTGGAAGCTTCCCTGCACAACACCTCTCCTTTACCGCCTCAGCACGGAAGTGCTGCGCACAAGTTTCACTATGAGTTATCCTTCTTCGAATTTCACACCGGTGCAAAATACATTGATATTTGCTGTATCAAAACAGAAATTTGGCTAAGAGTAAAGAGCCTGCAGACCTTGCAACCAAGGAGACTTGGATTTTCATAACCTTGGTCGGCAACTTGTAACCCTCTGCAATCAGAGCAACTCACACAATAATGCGCTGGTTCTCTTTAACAGCGAGACCCAGTTATTTCTACAGCAGTGCTCGTCCCTTCCTGTCAATATTTTTTTTTTTTTTTTTTAAATCAAAATGCTGGCTTTCAAGTCTCTTCCCAATAACAAGGAAAGGCAGGACAGAGTCCTTCTGTGTATAAGAACAGGGTCCAGTGGCACTACCTTTAACATCTGTCCTGGGTAAAGGTGCATCTAAGATCTCAGCCTTCTTTTGTTCGGCACATAATTTTGCTTCGCAAAGGATGAATTACATACTTTTCAAACAGGACATTTTTTTAACCTCTTATCCAAAATTACTGTGCCCATGCTGCCATCAGGAAGTATTAGCTCTTAACTAATAGCACTGATTTTCACCTTCCGTAGTAGGCTTTTTGTAAATATTCAGTTAAAATGAAACATTTCTCCCAATTCATCAGATGCTGCAGCTGCTCTGGTTCTGCTCTGTCCTAGGAGCACAACTGAAATATTGGCTGTGCTACTGACACAGTGACAGGCAGCAAGTTGGAACCTGCCTTCACCCACAGCAAGACCCAGAGCAGCAGGATTTGCCCCATTTCTGTGTTTGTTATTCTGGGGACTGTCTAGTTTGCCCACCTACTTACTGGTCTATCAGATTCACTTAAGGAGCTGCACATCACTTGAAATCAGCGATTTTACTATCGCATTTTTGTTGGGAAAAACTTACTAGTGCAATTTATATTATTTTATAATAAAACAGTAGTGACAAATCCCCTGTGAAAAATTCCTGGGAAATCTTGGGTGATTGCCAAGTGTCCTCTGTACACAAATTTATGACTGCATTCTTAAGAGAGAAAAACCCTTTAGCAAACCAGCAAAAATATCAGAAGAGTTTAGCTACCAAGTGCTGTAGCTAACACACAGCCTTATGCAGAGAGAGATTTTGAAAAAAAAAAAAAAAAATCTAAGCTCCCCTTCCTTATGCTTAAGTAGAAGATGAGACTTTCTGAAAATACAGATTTAGGACGGTAAGTAGAAAACACCACTTCTAGAAATCTGGCCCTACAATTTTTGATTCAGTGCCAAACTGACTCATATTACAAGAGGTAGGAGCCTGCACTAGGTTACAAATTACAGATTAAACCAAATAAAACCTTTCTAGTAGAAGAATAAGACAGGCAGTCCAACAGAGTTAATTATAATGTGTTAATATGCTCATTTGTTTAAATTTGTTCCTGGTTAGCTGCTTTAGGCATAAAAGTCTTTTATACTGAACAGCATGATTGGGTTTTTCCTCATTTATTAATTGTGTCCCAAAAACTTGAGCTCTGCATGGAAAAAAAACCAACCCAAAAAACACATTAAAAGTCATTCAGAGTTCCAGTGTTGTACATGTTCAATTACAACACCATGGGTGCTATGGCAGAATTTGAGGATTTTCCTCAGGGGCACATAATGCATCTCATTTCACTGACTCTAGGGGACTAAAATGCACGTGGAGCACAAGCAAAGATCTGAGACCCTCCTGCAGTCAGCACCCCAAAAATAGCTTAAAAATAACCTGTGAGTAGCCCAAAGGGAGAATGGGGCAACGCTGCTACCGTCACGGTTTGCTGCGTCCTGCCTGAGGACACAGCCACTCTGTCACTGTCCCACAGTGTCCACACAGAGAAAGCACTGAACCTCTGGGCCTTCTTAAAAGAAAAAGGATGATCCCAACTCTCCCTTAGGTATAAAGCGTTTTGAAATCCAGCAGTGGACTAGATGAAGGACTGAACCTTATGGTGGAGAGGGAAGAAAACAAAACAACAAAACAAAAAAAAAGAAAATTCACAGCATGAGGGAGAACCGTGCTTCGTCCTCACAGACCACAGAGGCAGCAGCATGGCTCTACCAGCAAATGGTTTCTGCTTCACCAAAAATTTTCATTCAGGCCCACTAGCAGAAAGCCTAAAGAGGTGAGAAATCACTGGAGTTCCTTTTCATCACCTCAGACAAATTGGATTATTGACCTTATCTCCTTCCTCTCCCCTTCTTTCTACATCCCCAAGCACAAGCCCCTGGAGTATCCACTGGCAATATTATGTGACCAGTCATCTCCTGCAGTAACAAAAAAACTCTGATAAAGATGCTGCAACTCAGGACATGTGCTGTGGAATATGAAATATGGACCAAAAGACAACAGTATGGGAAAGGAGGAAAATTAATCAAACCTGATACATGCTATTTTTCTGACATGAGGATGCAGCATGTGAGGGAGGGGGTCTGGGGGGCTACCTCGCTCACTAAAGCAGGGAGTGCATCACGCTTAATTCCCACATTGAGCATTTTATTTATTTTCTGTCAGCAATGACAAATAAATAGAAAGGTCCTCTACTGATGCTCATGTAGATTACAAAAATGCTTCACCTGAATTTTCAGTGCCATGGGCCCTGCAGCAGTAGTGCTGCAGGCCAGAGCATCGCTCGCACCACATGCACAAGGCAGAGCCTGTGTGGATCCGGGGGATGAATGGAAAAACCCCAGCTTGGCTTATGGTCTACAATTGTCCATCCCAGCCCTCTAGAATGGGTGACTGCAGGCATCAGGAGGCAATGGATGCTCCAGTCCATGAGGATGAGAGATGTGACACTGAGCTCGTCTACAGCACAGATTATTTTCCCTGTCCCTATTATCTGTTTGACTGAACCCTAATGCAGCCAGGAAGACAACTGCTCCTCAGGAACACATGAGTAACGGCTGGTGAAAACTCTGCCCCTTTCTGTGCAAAACACAGCCAAAGCCATAGAGCACAGCTTCTCACAAGGCCTAGGTCCTTGGTGGAAGGAAAGCCACAATCTCATCCCAGCATCCATGCAAATTATAGCCTCTACTACGGACCACAGCATTTTGTGTGATTTACACAGAATGCTCATAGATTTTTTTGGGAAGTCAAAAGGACCTTAGTTTTTGCCAATGCAAACAACTGGCCAGACCATGCTTTGGTTGTGTACAGATAAAGAGGAGAGGAAGGAGGGATTCAGCTCCCAAAACATACTTAAATTGGCTTTGAGAGGTAAGGGTTTACATGCCAGTTGCATTAGCTGATAAAGAATATCATCCGTTTCCACTCACTGGGGACAACCACCCTCTCTTCCCTCCACCATTCTCCCTTGGGCTGCAAAACCAGACTACCCACAGGTCAGGGCTCATTCCAGAGCTGGGGCCAGCCCATCGCGCCCAGCTGCTGAGGAAGTGGCAATAGATTTTAAAATACTGCACTTGAAAAGACAAGATACCAATATGTTAAAAATACTCTTTAAAATCAAGGATGTGGAAATCCAATCAAAATTCTCCTGCTCTTCTGGACAGTGAAGTAGTCGGACGTATTAAAAATCAAACAAAGGGGTCGGGGAGAAAAAAAACAACAAATAAAACCCTGCAAAATTTGACAACTGATTCACTGAGAGTAGAGCACCGAGCTGCACATTAAAAGGAATGCCATTTCTATATGCTTGAAATCCTCTGTATAGAGCAATACATCACAGCTACTCTGCTTAGATGGGAAAAGACTCAGAGTTCTACAAGGAACCAGCAGCAGCCCGAAGGAAAAAGCTGCCAGTTACGCAATTCCTACCCCTGCACCCGCACACAGCCATCATGCCTGCACGCAGATGAGATTTCACTCCACTCACTTGGAATTTTTCGTCTTACTAGACAACGTGCAAAGGCAGCTTGGTTGTGTTTAAAAGAGGTGCTGGCTACTTGGTATCTCAAAAATATGCAGACCATTTAATTAAGTACCTAAATCTAAATTTAGCCAGTCCAATTTAGCTGCTCAAGTTCAAATACGTGGACTCTGATGCACCTACAATGCATATGCTCAGATATGTGCAAGTATCAATGGAAACTTTTAGGGATACTGAAAGCTGGGGACTCAGTCTGTTATATTCTTTATTCTAGTAATATTCCTAGTAATAGCATGTCAAATTGTTCATCAAGATTTTCGTTCTCCAGCTAATGCTCTTCCCCTGTCACAGCTGCTGTCTAAAATCATGACTGCATCATAAATGCTATCGCAATGCTTTGCAATATACATTTATGTTAAGTTATTATCAATACAAGTTATATACAGGGCATTAACTATGTTATAGATCTTTATTATTCCTCTGTACAGACATTCCATCGGTTTCTTCCCCATCGAGAGCACACTACCTGAGAACTACCAAATTTACAAAGGGATTGCACAGTCTTTCTTACTCTATCTTAAAACCTCACTTTTTGTATCTCAGCAGATATCTCACAGTCGGTGTGAGTCTCTGGCCCCAGTAAATAACAGCAGAGAAAGATAAAAACCAAAATCTCTTTCATTTGGTTAAAAAAATCTGAAGAACACCACTGATGCTCCAACACAGAAACCTGTGCTTAACCTTAATAAAATTTAAGTGGGTATTTTAAGTGGGTAATCTAAGCATATATTGTAGCACTTCAGGTGACTTACATGTGCTTAAATCTCATAAAAGTTAAGCACAAGCTTAAATGCTTTTTTATATCAAAGGCTCTGCTAAGTAGACCTGAAAACACTGTCTTCCAGCACCATCTGTATCTTTATCAAGTTGGAAGTAACTGACACTCCCACCTGAAGAGCAGCAGAGGTGAGGGAGTATCAGCCTCCTGGGAACCCCAGTTTGTCACATCGGCCAAAACTCCCCTGAAATTCCATTTTGAATTCAGGCCTCATCTTCCAGGCCTCAAAGACTCAATCAGTGTATCACAAAAGTGTTGTCTGCATCTTGAATTCTCAAATCCATAACCCTAGTAAGCTGGTTTGGTCTTCAAACACTAGTAGAACTAATAGTAACAAAAATAAGTGACATGAGAGCGCAAGCATTGAAAGGTGCCACAAAAACGGTATCTGAATGGTGAGGAGGAGCCAACCACCCGTCCAAAAGAGCACTGCAGGTGAGTTTTCCCTGATGGAGCTGTCAGGTGATGAGCAGCAAGCCCACCCTGGCATCAGTATCACTAGGTAATGAGTGTCCCCTGTGAGGTTTGCTAATCCCAGGTTTGCTGGACCACCAGCATCGTGCTCAGACACCTGCAGAGGAGGTGTGAGATGCCCAGAAAGCTGCTGGCTTCATCCACCAACAAGTACCTCCAAGGGAAGGCCATCCAAGACTCACCTTAAAGATTCAAAAGCCTTATACATGTGCACACAGATGACCAAACACACACACACGCCCATGACAGAGAATGACCTTCACCATCTTGCTCTGGTCAAGAACAGTAAAAAAAAGACTTCCAGACTTCTGTGTTGGTTTTAAGAGACAAAGGCTGGAAATCAATGTCTAGGAAGCACTCTGCTTGACAGAAATAGCATCACCAGAATTTGGGAAGCAGGAAGAGAACCAAAACAATAAAGCCCATCTTTTCCCTCCCCAGACTCCTGCTACCCCATCAATGAAAAGGGAAGAGAGAAAAGCTGACAGGTAATATCAACATCAGACGCCACAGGCAGTCATCAGATTTTCTTTCAGCTGCTTACCAGTGTGACTCCTTTTATGTACCATTAGCACATTGGGCCCAATGCAAACCATGCCACAGACGTCACATTTCAGTTTACCATTCGGAAGCCGGATTCCTCCCTCGCTCGATAGCTCCTGGATCTTTCTGTTATCCGCCATCTCGTTACTCTCAGTGAGGGGCTCTTCCAGGCTGCTTCCTTCATCATGAGCCCTGATCTCATCTTCCTGACTCAGGGGCTTCCTGTCACATTCCTCATCACTTTGCATTTCTAGCTTTACTGAATTTGCTGAAATAAAAAAATAAAAAAAAATAA
>WUAM01000335.1:3469914-3531372 GCA_024336885.1 Actenoides hombroni | reverse complement strand
AAAAAAAAATAAAAAAAAAATTAAAAAATTGTATTTTCTAAGTTCCCAGTTGCCAATAACATGATAAATTTCTACTATTATCAATATTAAAGCACAGCCTTGAAGCCCAAACTAACACGAGGGCTTCATGATGGTGATAGCACCTAAAGTTACAACTGCATATTTCTTCAAGGCCTTGTTTGCTTCTGTTTTAAATTCCTAATTTCTTTCCCTATCTTACAGCTTAGAAACTAAGACATACTGTGATCCAGAGACCTACCAAAAGTTGTAGAGATACAGGCTTAAGAACTGAACCTCCTGTTTCTCAGCTTGAAACACAGGAGCTCCTTTCCTTGCAAGGAGCCCTGGTCACAGAAGCACAGCTGCTGCTTCCAGATTTCTCCTGCCTAGTGCACCAAGACACAGAGCTTCCAAAGTCAGGGCACAGCCCCACCACAGCTCATGGAAACAAGCACCACTAATTTCAAAGATCCTCACGTCACAAGGTAAACCTCCTCTAATTATCAAGAGTGTACGGGACCAGCAAATCTTTAAAGAAAATGAGTGCATCAGGCTTTTTCACACAGGGGTGTTTTCATCACCAGACACTCCATGGTTGGTTGAAACAGCTGGAAGGCCTGTCCCAGAGTCACGCTCTCCATCCACACTGTCAGCCTGAAGGCAAGCCCACGTGCCTGCTTCCCTAAGCCTTGATCCTGCTGAGGGGTTTAGAAAGGAGGTGATTCAGCCTTCATATCTAAGCAGTCTTTGACCTCTGTACTAAGGCCGTTAGCACAAGTGCTGCGGACAGCAGTGGACCTGGAGTGCACATGCATGCCCTGGGCCTGACCAGCATCTCCAAACCCTGCCCAGGTGTGCTCCAGAGCTGCTGCCCAAGTGCCCCCGTCCAGAAACCCAGTGATAGATTTAGGAGTAGATGTGTCTCATGGATCACTGTGAGGCATCATCATTTCAAACAGCTGGCCTGGAAATGTCAGGAAAACCCACCCTACTACTTAAGACTTCCTCCTTCATCCTCCTTTTTCCTCCTTCCCCAGAATTTATGGTTAAAGAAAATACAAGGTTCAGAGACTAATGTTGATGTTTCAACTCTAAATCACTGCTGTTACTCCTTGGCAAAGCATAATGAACAGGGTAAAGGCACCAGAGACCAAACAACGGTAAGATGTTGCTTTTTAATCATAAAATTGTTGAAACACATCTTCCACTATTCATCAAGGCACTAATGGAAGCTAAGGAACGAAAGGACTATTACAGCAAAGCACATCCAGAGCAAGGACACAGGCAGCTCAGATCACAGCAGACTCCTGTCAGCACAGGCACTGTCATCGGAACAGTCTGGAGCTATGAAATATTTGGAATACTTTGTTTGTAGAACGGAATTGATATTTTTGTTGCCACAGAGATGCATTTATTGTTTAAAAAATAGAAACAATGGCACAGACTTAGAGCTTGACTGTGACATGGCCCCACCTGGTGCCCAGGCACAGGACAACTGTCCCCCTCCCCTACCTACACCCAGCATGGTGGAAGAGCGGTCCCTCGGGGACAGCTCTCTGCTCCGCAGTGCTACCCAGGTACCACCAACACACACAGGGAGACAGGTGGATGAAAGCTGGCCGTGAAAAAGACACCATAAACTTTACGTAATTGCAAGTCACCCACCAAGGATAAGATACAGTTTTATTAAGAGCTTCTTCTGCGAGGCCACCAGCACCTCAACACAGGGAGGAACAAACACAGGTCACCAGGAGGCTGTTTGCATGACAAGCATAAGGGGGCCTGTCCCACCACGTCGGCAGGAACAGCAATAGGAAGCCATCGTACGCTTGGGCAGAGCCCCAAGGTATGACCAGGAGGACGCATACCCAGTGGAGGGACTGGGGCAGCAGGAGCTCTGCCAGCTCCACAGGCTGGCAGGGAGAAAGCTTAGGTTCTAGTCCCACCTTCCCGTGAAAAACACATGTTGGTGGTTTGTGGACAGCCCACTTTCAGAGCTAACAAATAGTAGCTGCCTCTAATAATAGCAGCCTTTTGGGGTATTCAACAAGTCTGAGAATGAAGCCCAAATAAACAGCTTGCTGTCCTCAAGAGCAGGATTTAATACACGTGGCCACAAAAGTAGGTAGAGCCAGAAATAGCGTCCTGCACTCCTCACCTAAAATGCCAGGTCGCTGCCACAAGCTTGCACGCCTTCCACGCACAGTAACGCACAGAATAACCCCAAAACCTCATACCAATTGTGTACATTTATACATACAAGAGAAATAGAAAGCCTTGTATCTTATGTGTCTTCTTATGTGTATACATCTTTATCTCTATTTCTCTGACACAGAATAATAAACACTTGAGTGTAATAAGTGCTGAGCACCACAAGCTCCCATTCAACTCTGTGGACCTCTGCCTGCTCAGCACATACAAAAGCCTGGCTGCAAGAGCTTACAAACTGGAAGATCACTTACTTTATCTTGCCCTAGTGCTTCCTTCTGCCAAATGGTGGCTTTCATCCAACAAGTTAAACAACAGGCACACCAAAATGGGGCGAGCTGTTTGCCGGCAGGCAGCCTCCCCAACCACGCAGCACTCCACGGCTCCTGCAAACGTCGCTCACAAAGCCCAAGTCATTCCCGTTGTGTCTTTTGCAACGTGCCAACTATTCTGCAGTTGTGCAGGCCGCTGCCTCTCCTTCCTCCCCTCACCTTCATGTGCACACAGAGCACCGCCGTTGCCATTTTCAGGAAGGCCTCCGCTAGCTCTTGTTGCTGTGGGAAGGTTTCCTTCAGCTGGGACTAGTCACAGGTCTCCAAGGAGGGGTGCACTGGTGCAGCAGGGATCTCCTCAGCTCATTGCCAGGGCTTTGCTAATCAGATCATCTCCCCTGCCTTACATCATACTGGTGTGTACCTCAGGCTCATGCGGTAGCCCTCATACAAACAGGCACTTAAATTGCATGCAGTTTGCTTACTCTATTCTCAACCAGCCTTGGAAACTACAATAATTCTGTGGTACTGCCTTTGTTTTCACCTACAGCCACAAACTCAGAGACAACAATGAATTCTGTTGCAAAGAAAAAAGGGACATTCAAGGGGTGTTCGTGGCTATCCTGCATTCTATACAAGTCTCCATGTGCAATTTCACTCTGGGTTCCCTTGCCTTTCTTGCTCACACAGTTAACTAAAAGCTGCAGGCTCTCTCATGCCTTGGCAAAGCAAAGCATAAGTACGTAAATGGAAATAAAAAAATAAAAAAAAAAAATCTAAGTTTCTAGCCCTTTTCCTAAAAATCACAGCAAGGGACAGCAGGAATAAAGTGCAACCCAGCCTGCTACAAAGCATGAACTTGCAGTCAAACCATTTCCCTCCACTGAATACAAGTTCCTTCCATTTCTTCCCAGTCCAGCACAACACCTCATGGGGGAAAAAGAAGTAGTCAAGCAGACACAAAAGCTCCTACCTACAAACACAAAGCTAGTGGCACATATTCACCAGTCCACACAGCAATGTGTTTTGGGGTGGTTTGTTTGGGTTTTTTTGTGGGTTTGTTTTTGTTTTTTTTTCTCCAGAGCACCAACCAGCTGATCCTGAATCACACTTTGTCCTGAGGGCCCAAATTGAATGCAATTATTGTTAATGTCTCATAAATGTCAATTAAGCTGCAATTCCCTGTTAAGCATCATTTGGGCAAGTTTTCAGCACCAAAATATTTCCTTCACCCACAAATTAGTGTAGCTACAAACCAAAAGTTGGAAGATCCACCTAAGAAAAATATTCCTAGTATTTCATCCTTGAACAGGGAAATTTGTTTCCCTCTAAAGTAGAGATCGAGAGGGAGAGGGCAGGAACCACCTCCTGTCTTGCTGAGAGATTTGATCCCCGGGCAGGATATAAATTCAGGCACTGGGCATCTTTTTCTTAGGCAAGCAAGCTCGAGCACAATTCCCACTTCAGAACAAAATAATCCTTCTGTCCAACACAACAGGGAGTAAGTAGCAGGACTGTGCCCCTCTGTCTCCTCCCCTGTCTGCTGTCCGAGGTCGTTGCTTATTTTATCTGTGGCCCTGGAAAACCAGGCTGGCCACAGTCATCACGGGTTTGTGGTCTCCATCTAGAGGTTAGCCCTTCCTGGCAGCAGCCACACACCACCAGCCTCTTCCTGCTGCCCCCGGCACAACACAAAAAGCAAACCTGATCCCTCCAGCCCTCCTGCTCCTCTTCCCCCATCCCTCTCACCATCTGGAAACGAAGCTTTGGCCTGGCTTCAGATACTCATCCTTGAGGAGGCAAAATTCAAATCTGCCACCCCCGAAGAACCTTGGGTGGCTCTGTGGGCGAAGACAGAGAAGGACGTTTGCACTTAACGCAGACACAATGTGTTCTCTAACCAAACTTGTCTAATAACAGGGGGCAAGTGGTGCATTAGCTCTCTTGGGGCATGCCACAGATTCCCTGCCCAGAACACACTATCAATGCAATATTCAAAGCCTGGAAAATGTGTCTGTCTCTACCTCAGAACGCAAAGAAATTAAGAAATTGTTACTTCCCTCTGGAAAAGGAGGCTGAGCTCTGACTGACTCAGCACAGTGACAGCACAAGCTTCTGCATATCGTCTTGTCAATGGTCAGTGACTCCATCTATTTTAATCACGAACTTCTCCTAGGCAGTGGATTAGTGACATTGCTAATTGGCAGCTAAAGACAAATGGAAAATGACCCAGCTTCTCACGTGTTTTCAGCCTAGGTACCCAGTTCTTACACATTATAAGACTCAGGCGTGGAGTATTTCTATACCACTAAATGCCCTGTTTCTGTACCATTAAAAGCACTCTGTGCTTGTGAGTCGAATACAGTTAATTTTAAGAGCTGGAATGGCAAACCGAGAAGTGGTTTGTAAAATGAAAACTGAGGAAGTGGAGGAGGAAAAACTCTTCCATCTTGACAGATTTGGAAAATTGGAGGTAAGGAATGCCAAAACCTGGAAACAACAAGCCCTGACTCTTGTTTAGTCTAAGAGCACTCTGGTAGCAAAAAGGGTCCTTAAAGAGCATGTTTACACCACTCCAGAAGTGTAGTGAGACTTTAATGCATGTTTAAACATACTTTCCTCCTGCAATAGTATAAAGAGGTCTTAGTGAAAAGAAAACTTCCATCTTTGATTTTCTTCCTGCTGGTGGAATTTAGCTCTTAATTAACGAGGTTTTCCAAGTCCATTTTGGCTTAATTGTGAGCTATTAAATGTGTAAACAAGGGAGCACCAAGAAATCTTCCCTTTTTAAAAAGGCAGGCATACCGAGGGTGAGAATGCCAACCGAGCAGCGGCGGAACCAGGCAAGGAATCCACTCTGTTGTTGCCTTACAACCACAAAGCATTTGGCAAACAGGTTGACATTAAAAAGCAAATTAGCTGCAGATTATATTTTGTTCCCCTTCTTCTTGTGCTGGGCTGGTGAGAAGCAGGTATTGCTCCAAGGCCATGTAGGCATGATGCCAAGGAATAAGGAGAGTCAGGTCTGCTTGAGGCAATGGCAGCACATGTGCTGCTGGGGGGGTTGATAACCAGGGTCTCCAGGAGAAAGCAAGATGTCTCTTCAATGCCACCTGAGGACCACACTGCTTTAACACCACCACAATGGAAAATGGTTCAGTTGGGGGTTAGAAAGGTGTACTTCAAGGGAGCCAGTTCTGCTTTCACAGCAATTTGAGGCTTTCTGGAGGCTCAGAGAGAAGTGAAGCTTTATCTGGATGGAACAAATAAGGATGAATGTTACCTGCAAAGAAAAGGGAATTACCCAACTCCTTTCTTGAGTCAAGCAACAAAAGTCTAAGCAGGGCGACTTACGTTACACATGGACATCCCCAATGCCGGGTGTCAAATATGTTTATCACAAGCTGCCAAAGATTGAGCTTTCAGCCACTGAGTAAGTGTGAATCTTAGACGGTGACACCACGTTGTCATGGTGACCTCAGCAGAATTGTGTCCATCTGTAACAGTTAAATCACACCAACTATTTCATAGCTAATAAAAAGGAAGGAAAGGAAAGATGTAGAAGCTTTGTGGCGAGTCATTTTCTGCATGCTACAAACAGGATCCTTCAAGCTGACATGGAGGTGGTTAATACGCCAGAAATTCAGTGAGAAATGATCAGCTTATTTAGGCATCCTTAGAAATTTTTAGTTTTCACAATGAAGAATCTCAGTTGAAGCCTGCTACCTCTGAAGTCAATTTAAACTCTCCCTAAATGCAACAGAATACTTATTTCATATCTTCTGGAGGTGGTGTGTGCAGTAAGTGTAGACTAACAGGTCTGTTACACCCAAGTTTGGTTTAAATTAGGATGTGGTTGTGTAGCCGAGCCAAGCTTCAGTCAGGTTTTAGCTGACACAAACTGCGGTCGCCATCCTCTCACTCCCAATCCTTTCCATCTTTTATACTGGCACCACTGCTCATGGAAGTCTGTGGTAAACCAATCTGGTTAAAAAACTAACCTTCCTGAGAAAAATGGACCTTTTCCAGACGGATCAGGCTCCTGACCAGGTGTACTGGGCCAGTGCAAAGCAGCAGCTTTAGCTGATGTGGAGCAGCACCCTGGATGCTGCTGTATGACTTCAGTAGCAATGGTTTTAAAATACTAGGCATCTTCTCCCAACCCAGCTGTCCACAGCCAGACAAAAGGAATGAAGACAGCAGCAGCAAAACCTGTGGAACAACTTTTGTGCTCAGATGGCATATAAACACAAGTTTATACAAATATTACACTGGAAAAGACCACAGCTACAGTTGGAAGGGCTACGATTTAAGCACACAGCATCCCAGCAAGTGTAGCATTAAGACCTGAAATTTCTGTCACAGAACCAAATTCTGATGGTTTTAATGACTTCTAAATTGCATTCAGCGAGAACCCTGCTGGAGTCCAAAGGCTGAGACACTGAGTAAGGAGTACCTTAGTACAAAGTAAGGATGGCAGTATCTAGATCAGGATTTGCCCCAGATGCCCAGCCTTTAGGCATGACTGTTCACTCACTGCAAGTCATGCATGCTGCATACTTCCATCCAGCACGACTAATAACTCCTGCTTGAATATATATGCTTGCTTAGTGTTGCAAGATTGTTCTCCAGAAAGACTTCAGGCCAGATTTCACCCACAAATGCATCTACGCAACTCATTCTTACACAATTGAGAGTCATGTATTTGTATCCCAGGGTAGAAAAAGTACTTCTGGTGACCCATCCTTCCCCTCCTTTTTTGCCTATACTTACAAAGTCATTACAGTGCAACAGGTATTGTTCTTAACAGAGCACAAGGTTTCTGCCGACTCCCTGTAGGTGCAAGGAAGAGCTTCCTCACCCCCACACCCCCGTACCCTTTTGCAACTTCGGAACCCGGTCCCTGCAAAAGGTGAGTGGAATGCAGCGGTCCTTGGCTTCCAGCTGCCAGCCCCTCTACTGATACTCAAGCTGAGCAAGTTATTAGGCTTGGACCTATGGATTTTTCCCTAAGGCCAAATTAGGAGCCATTATTCATCCTGCTGCTTTTTGGACTGTTTTGATGGGGTGAGAGGGAGTAGGATTTTTCTTTTCCTCTCCTCTTTCTGTTACATGAAATAAGCTTTTCTGGGCAAATGTCAGCTAGGAAACTTCCTGTCTTTATGCAACACCTGATCAGCCCTCGTGCTCCCGTGCTCCTTCTTGTCGCACACTGTAATCAGCAAGACCTTTTGCCTTTGTCTCAATGACTTTACATGTGTTACAGATGGGCAGGTGGTGCTGGGGGGGCTGTGGGGCATAGCAGGAGCTCTCCAGGGCCTCTTTTCATTGCAAACTTTTACTTGGCAATTACCATGAAGTGCGGGAGGCAGGGCTCAGTGATGTGGGTGGTCTTTCACAGCCCCTTCCCTTGCCCATCTAAAGCAAGTCTCTTACTGTCTGCAATATGTACGATAAATATCGTGTCTTCTCTCCTACCACAGCTTGTTTTTTACTTCAGTAGAGTTATTTCTGATGCACGCTGAAAAGCAGAGAGGGGAGGAAAAAAATATAATCAAGCTCAGTCCTGTAGTGAAACACTCTGTCTCTCAAAACATTAAACCGTGAACACCCTTTTATTTTTAAGACCGTTTCAAATTCTAATAAGGGAGCAGAAAAAGCCCCATATACTCATTGAGCAATGACACAACATTCACCTCTAAGTGGATTTTCTAAGAGGCTGCTGAGAGCTCTATATGGTACCCAGAACTAGGAGTTTGTAATGGAAAATGCTGACAGACTACATCTATATATGGATCATCTCTTATAAACAAAAATAAAGTGATTTATAACAGCCATTTGAAGTGACCAAAACCTCATTGCTCACTCATTGTCATCTCTGCTTCTTAAAAAGTACATGACTTCCTAAAACGCTTTCCAACATACGCACAGAGTAGTAATTATAACAGTAATGATTATTTCATTTTTAAGGAACTTTCCATTAGGGATCTGCACTATATTTGAAAATACACCTGAAAATGTGGTTTGAAGCCAAGAGAATGACTCCTCTGGGTCAGGATCAGGTACTTGGCTTCATTTTCTGGCATTTTTACCACTAGAGACATTATTTTAAATAAGTGAAAGGCTATCATTACAAAGTTACACCTTTGGATCATTCACAGTTTTCAGGAAAAGATGTATTTATTTTTAATTATACAGACGCTAAATAATCTTAATGCAACCTGACCTAGACATAGCCATGTCCTCCTGCTCTAAAGGAGGCACCTCCCCTGACTCATCAACGCATGGACAATTATAGGATAAGCACCTGCCACAAAAATATTTTCTGTCTTTGTCATGTTATTGTAAAAAGGAGATTAACAACAAAACCAATTTAATTTATTTATCTGACTCAAAGCCTTGTCTGCACCCTTGGAGGCAGATTGCTGATGCAAAGCAATGGGCAGATCCCCAGGTACAGGACCATTTGCAGCCCCGGACCACTGCAAACTACAAACATAGGGACTTCTCGCCATGCACTTCACAGTCATGGCTGTGTTGAACTCCACTGCAATTAAAAGGAAAAAAAGGGAAACCTGTTTTGGTTAACGACAATACTGCATAAAGTTGAAAGAAAACTCTTTAAAGTCAGTGTCTTTATAAACACTGAGTTCTGTCAGCACGGTGCTGCTCAGAGATACGGATTTTCACTCAAGACAGCTAAAAAAAAAAATTTTAAAATCCCTTGGTTTGTTTTTTTTTCCCTTTACTAATTTCAGATGGCCAATGGGGACCAGGATTTGGGGATCTGGAATCTAGAGAGACCTGCTCACAGTTCAGAGACCCCAGCAGTATTCAATTCAGCACATGAATGCAGGACTTAAGAGCACAAAACTTCACCTAGATCTGAAGGTGCACATGAAAGGGCTAGTCAAAGAACCAGACACTGATGGTGTGTTGTAAGGATGGTAGAATCTTGTTTAATCCTTTCACTTCTCCAAATTTAAAGGACAGAACAGTTTATAACAATTTTCCATTTGCAGAAGTCACTTCAACAATCTAAATCTGTTTAAACCCCAAATTTGATATACTAAAACTGGGGGGAGGGTATCTTTGTTGCCTCCTTCCCACAACTTAAAACACACCAGCTATTAAAGCAGCAAGATATTTAAATGACTATTCATTCTGATTTTTTTTTTAAAGCAGAGCTAGGCTTTCACCTGTATCATTATTATGTAGGCAGTGACAGATGGCAATAGAAAAATATAAAATAACTCTTAGAGTATTAACTTTTTTTCAGTACCGTATGTGTCAGATTCTTTAGCATAAATAAATGGCATTACACAGTCTCATTAAATCTATACATCTGTGTAGTAACTTGCAATTTACGGATATTTTCTGACACAATGTTCAAACCAACAGGTTTAGCTCACATGTTTCTTTTCTCACCATGCCATCTCCAAGTCAACAGAAAAGCAAACAAAAGCGAAACCCTACAATAAATATTCCTGAAGAATTCTGTGAGAAGATTTCCTATTCATCATCTACATGTATTTAAGGGAAAAGAGAAGGGAAGAGGTGTGGTGGGATCATGGAAGAAAGGGGCTGAAGGCAGTTGGCAAGTAAAACAGATAATTAGGTACTTAAAATTTTACATATCTGACAAGTAATGAATGTTTCCTCCAGTTAGATTAAAACAATAAGAATTGACACACACAGGCACATATTTTCTCATATCAACCACTCAAACACCAAAAGCACACACCACATTTTCACCACAGCACCCAAGAGCACTGAGAAGGTCCCCCTCCATCAGCTGTTCAAATGTGAAAGGACTAGGGACTGCAGGACTGAGCACCAAGCTGAAGCACTTCAGACTGCTGAGGAGATCATACGATATCCCAGCACCTAACAAGTCGAAAGTTGCTGCAAGTGGCTTTCAGCACCACTCGGTATTATTCCAGAAGAGTCAAGAAGATGGAGACAGAACAGATTCATAGACTGAAACATCTGATACTTCCTAAGGAGATGCAGGCTCCCGAACATGTCTCCTAAACTCATCTCCCCCAAGGAAACTGTGTGTTCAGCTGCCACATCTAGCTATGCACACAGCCTCCCCGATGGACAGCAGAACAACTGCATTTGTTTGTCCTTGGTGAGCTGTAAAACAGTGTGTGTCCTTTGTTTTCTTAAGGGGCTGAGGCTGGGCAGCATCAAGGAAGGTCCTTGTTTGCCTTGTTCTAACTTCCGCAGCCCAGGGAAAGCGTGGACACTGCTCTTCCTGGGGCACAGAGCCCTGAGGAAGGCAGGATAGGAAGGCAGGGCTGGCTTGTACGCTTTTATGTACAAACC
Source organism: Actenoides hombroni (assembly GCA_024336885.1). NCBI lineage: Eukaryota > Metazoa > Chordata > Aves > Coraciiformes > Alcedinidae > Actenoides > Actenoides hombroni. Next base: position 3,520,561 of record WUAM01000335.1, on the reverse strand, counting down.
TGCTCCAGGGAGCACTCCCAGGTTGACCATCATTTGTCCTTGAGCAGAAGCAGGGCAGCTGCAGGGACCTTATAGATGCTACCCACAGTCTGTCCCAGTTAAGAGTCTCTTTTTGGGCAACAAGTTGTCTTTGGAAGCCCTCCCTTTAAGAATACTGCCCGCCGCTCCAGGCTGGTGGAAGGGGATGCAGCACCACTCATTGTTACCAAACATTCATTAAAGACATCAACAACAGACTAAAAAATCTGTAAACACAACCCAGTCCAAGAGCAAGCGTCTCCCACAAGGGGTACAGCAGCCCTGCAACCACACTCCAGACCGCTGCATTCCAAAATTCACCTCCTTTTTCAACTCCTGTGATAGCGCCTTCGGAGATGTTCTACAAAGAGCTCCAATGGCTGGAGACTACTGTTAATACCTCCAAAATATCAGAGAGCCTCAAGAAACGCTCCTGCCCGAACATGAAGTCACTTCTCACAGACAAACTCAAACCTCACGTACGTGACAGATTCCCATTGGAAGCTTAAATCTGGCATTAGCTACAACTTCTGCACATCACCCTTTTGTCTCCTTGGGTAAAGGATCTGTTGGGAGCTATTTACGTACTGGCTCTTTTCCTCTAGGAGGAGCTGGTATCTCTGCCTAAAATTAAGATTGCTTGACACTTCCTACGATGAGGCCCTGTTTTTTACTTGCTTATTGCTTTGCCAAAAACAATTTAGGCTGAAATTTATAGGCAATATTTTAATTATTTTGTGTGAAGCTGCAAATCAAAACCTTTCAACTGGTTCTGACTGGGAGGTCAGAGAAACCACGACCACTGCTTCTTAGCATTCAAGGCAAGCGACCCACGACCGGCCAAACTAAGGAAGCCTGCTTTTCTACAGATTTGTACCCACGGGCTCTGTTAAACCCCCTTTCCTTGCACTAATCCCAGCTGGAGTACCTGCTCTGTACAGACCAAGTAACATCCAAGTTCAGCTTGCCTTCCCCCTCACTAACAAAAGCCAGCAATCCCAAGAGATCCTCTGACCACGCACCAGACTTCATCTCGTGGGTGCACTTCTTATATTGTGTCAGTTGAAGAAAAGTGAGACCCAGAGCCACAAAACATCACTGACACGCCTTATTTCATTTTGGAGGATGGGTTATTTATATTTAAAAATCATTACTCACTGCAATGACAAGAAGAAAAAAAAAGAAAGGAAAAAAAAAAGGCAAGAATTTGGCATCCTAAGAGCCTCACTAAAGCTCTTTAAAGTGCATAATTCCATCACCGTACTGTACACAGCGCACAATCTCTGAGGGGTAATTATCCATGGATTGGAAGCCAGTGTGAATATACACACAGTCAGTCAATATGATGTTGTGCTTGCTGCTGCTTCTCCCTTTTTGGTGTTTTTTTTTTTTTTCTTTTTAATCAATTTTAATTGTTGTGGATCTATTTCTGCTAATAAAAAAGAGAGTGAACCAATTCTGGTCGGATAGATTTCTGGATACGGAAAATGAGTGAGCAAAACATGTGAGAGTACTTACTGTATTACCAGAAATATTTATAAATGTCTCTTCCCTCCCTCAGCTGGCAGAGTATCAAAGCACTGAGAAAGCAGCACAGACAGCTTCTGAAGGGATGGAGAAAGCAAAAGTCCACTCCTTCATCAGCAACCTGGGAAAGCAACGCCACTGAGCTCTGGCAGAAGCCCGGACTAGAACTGCTCTAACAGCACCATCTCCCCTCTGTCAAAGGGCTAACGCTATTCTGAGCACAAACTGTGTTGGAAAGGATCACAAATGAGCCTCTTCAGGGAACGTATAATGTGCCTACTGGGTTATGACAACATATGAACTGGAGAACCAAGGGTTTTTTTGTAATTCATATGTGATTCCTGAGACCATCAGTCATGTCAGCTGAGGACAATCATATTCTCTGAAGGTTTGATGCCTATGTACACCAAGACCAACCAAGACTTTTTGGGCTTGACAGTAGTGCAGCCTTCCCTATAAACCACAGCACTGTCACAACGCATTAGATGTATTCATATCAGCAAAAGAAAACAAGTGGAGACAAGCACATTTTCAAGAGGCACATGGAAAATGATCCATATCCTCATGTCAGAGCTTGGCTGAGAAAAGATGGACTCTGCACCATGAGCTCCTGCAAAATGGGTTTCTGCAGAGGCACGCACACACACAGAGCTATACCAGGATGCAGATTCCTGGCACGGACATGTGCTTTTGCATAACTCATACCTGCACGCAGCCTAATGAGGCTTTCCAGAATTGGATTAACCAAATCGACACTCGGAGCTTTGTCTAACATCACAATTTGCTCCCATGTATCCCACTTGGTTAATACAAAGGCACAGAGGCCGGCTGTGGCCTGCAGATCTACCTAGGGGAGAGAAGCACCCCGTTGGGCTGCTCTGCTCCAAGCCGAGGTGACAGGAGGGCTGCGGGAGTGTCCCCAGCCTGCCGCTTGTTCCCATCACTAGAGAGCTGTAATAAGGTGCATCAATTCCCAAGTTAGCTTGTGCATGTGAAAGTGCCCGGGGGTCCTGATTCAGTGCAATACTTAAGCAATCACTGATCTTTAACGTTAAAGTCAACAGGACTTCGGTACATAGGTAATTACATGAATTCATCACTGGGCTGAGCAAGCATGTTCCAGCTCACAAAAGCAATGAAAGGACAATGTGCAGGAAGAACGAAAAGCCTTCAGGAAAGGATTAGTAGTGTCACAAGTTAAACATCTCCTCCCTGATGACATACAGGATTGGGTCAACTGTGCAGACAAGCGAGAACACTGTAGCATGAAGTTAGAAATGGTAATAGCCTGCTCCAACTGCTGCCTATAGTAGCATTTCAGGTAACAAACACAGAATACTAATGTACAATAAGCAATAGTTTAATAGCTCCCCTGTATAGAAGGGGGAGAGATTTTTCAGTGTTTAACTGCACATCATTCCTATTCCAGATCTGCTACTTGGCTGTTTTAACTTACCTAGAAGATTTAAGTGTAAGAAATAACAATAAACTTCTCTCTGTAATCAGCAGTTGAAACCCTGCAACTCTTGCTTTACAGTTCTAAAACTCATAACCTAGGCGGGCTATAAGCTAATAGCACCACACTGTCATTAACAGCCCACTGAATTACAACAAATAATGCAGAAAGACCAGAGCAACAACTACACCCCACTATTTTAAAAATAGATAGCAGGGGTTTGGTGACAATATGAACACATTTCAGTTATATAGTACTAAGTAACCTACCACTAGTTATGACCAATCTTGGTCTTTTAAACAAAAAAGCATTATTTAAAAAATTGCCTTAAACCACACTAAATATACAAGTTCCTCAGATGATTACGTCTTCTCATAAGTACAGGAAATACCAAGAATTTACAGCGGGTCATTTGAGTACCCTCACTCACAGCAAGCAGAAAGTAGTTCAGCACCTGCTGAAATAATTGCCAAGCCAGGAAAAGATAAAGATATAAACCAAATTTATTGGCTGTCTAGCAGACTTTACATTCCATTCTCTCGTCACATTGTCATCAAGTGTATGTACCTGCACAATTCTAGCTGCAAAGGTTATGATCAGAACCGTGTCAGATTCAACTACCTTGGTGCCAAATTCAATCTGCAGGGTTCAGGAAGGCAGTATGCATGCTCCCAGCTAGGACATATAACTTTATGTATCACCTACAACGCTTCATTTATCTGCTTTCATGTGCATAGTGAATCCATTGATTTCCTTTAATGCTCCTCAACATTCCTAACTGCCATTATTCATACATATATGCTAAACAGTCTTTGCAGAAAGCAGCTTGCTCATATGAGCAATGCCTGGTTACTACTCTGTTGTCAAGTTTCTGGCCTGGGGCTTTGGGATCATTGGCTTCCTTAAAGACATCATCAACAGGGGATTCTCACTCTAGGGTAAGAATAAAGCATCTACCACCAGGCAGAGCCTGAGATGCTTAAAGCTTGGAGATTTATTTTAGGCAGCTGCACCCCGCACACATGGAGGTGGAATATTCCAGTCTCCAACTTTCAGTTCTGGTGGGAGACAAAAGGAAAATAGAGTTCTTGCAGTGACAATTGAAGACAACTATATGGGTCAAACAATCAGAAATGTTTCATTTGCTATGAAAATGATTTGAGTTGACTCAAGATATTTGAGCCAAAAGAAAATAAAACATTTCTGAAGTTGTATAACCTCCCCATTTCAAGTGCTCGCCCTTTTGAGCTGAAATACATAATTTTGAACCAAACATAGAAACGTTTTCTACTTTCAAACATCAAAAGCCATTTCTATGTCACTGAAGTGTTCCCCCCGCCTCCCAACATTTTCAGCTGACTCAAATTTCCCGCTCACAAGCTGCCGTTTTCAAAAAGTTTATTACTTGTTATTTCCACCTAGCAGTTTCCACAGCAAGCTCATTCCCAGTAGGCTGTAAGGATGCAAACCAGTACCAAGGTATTCTTCTGCATCAGGAGCTAAGGAAGCATTGAACACATTTACAATCAAGGAATTTCTGGAACAGGCACTGTTTAACTAATTATTTTTTTATTATTATTAAAAATTATAAGAAAAATAAAGAAACCTCTGTATGTCCTTAATTGTATGATGGCTTAGTTACATAATCTTTTGGAGAGTGAAACAGCTGTGGAACAGCTGTGCCTCTGAGCACAGACAGTTAATTTGGAAGCCTTCACTGGGTTCCTGGCTGCCCAGCCACGACAGGGATATAGGAACTCTGCAGTCCTGGAGCTGTACCCTCTGCTGTGTCTGGAACTGATCCAGCTGAAAAATAACCTCAGGTGGGAAAGGGGTTGTTGATAGAAGTCCAAGGCTAGGAATAAATGGCAAGGGGAGACGGTGGCTGTGTAAAGCCTGTGTGAACAGTGCTGTCCGCAAATGGGAGCCACAAGCTCCCCAAGGACACAGCTTTCACCTCCTGCATGTGCTCTCTGCCTACCAGGTCTGGGTTTGTCTCTAGCCCTCTCCTATCCATAGGTTAGATCAGGGAAATCAGCACAAGGCTGCTATAGACACTCTAGTGCCTACCTGAATTTATGAAAGCCCCTCACTTCTCTGGGCTCTATGTTTCCACTCAAAATCAGTTAAGGCACTTTCATAAATCTTCCTCGGCATCTAGTTGCATCCTTAGGCGCCTAAACACACGCTTAAACAGGAATCTAAATCTCTTTGCAACTCAGTTCATCTGCAAAATAGAGGTTGTAATTCTTTATCTTATGGGGGTTCAGCAACAATAAATTGATTAATGCTGGAGATGAATGTTCACATGCTGAAGTCCATAGAAACAGAAACAAATCCTAATTCAGCGTGACATACACTGCTTACAGGAACCCCAGCATTTGTACAGCCAGCGCCTTCTCTAGCAGGGACAAGATACATCTGCTTGCAAAGGAACTTGCACAATTTTCACTCCATATATTTTGGCTCAAGCTCATAGTAGCAGCCTGCCTCTTTTATGAGCCCTTCAGAAAAAAATATCTCTGTACATCCTTTAAGTTCTCTACTGTTGGGTTAAATGAAATCAATGCAAGAAAAACTCGGAATGTACAATCAAGTGACAACAGAAGTTTAACACAGGCTGCAAGAAAAAGAAAGGCAGGCAGGACTTTGCATATGTTTGTACAAAAGAGAAATTGTTCAAGTGAGTGGGAAGAAATTTCTAAGGCTAATGTCTTATAAAGTGACCCCACGCCAGTTGAGATGTCTTTCACAAAGACCACATCACGTGCTGTTGATTCCATGACTCATTATTTCCAATGTTAAAAGTATGTCTGGATACTATGCTGAGAAGGAAAATGAATGTGTGTCACTACAGTAAGTTATTCTTATATTGCAAACAGAATACATTGATTTTAAAAAGCCCAGAATGTTAATTTGTGGCAAAATAGGTCATTAATAGTAATTTGGAAAGAAAAAGTAACTGCATCTGCTAAAATAGGATCTACTTGACCAGACAATGAAACAAAATCCTATCTAATATTAAATACATTTTATTCTCTCCCTCTGTAAACAAAGCACATGACTAGTGCTGGCATTAAAGAGGGGCTGCATTATATAGATGATGTCAAGGCTGTCATGGAGAAAAATCACAAAAATGAAGCAGACCCCGATTCAGGCAGAAGGAAGAACCTCTATCTCCCTTTGAGGTCTACAGCAACACCTCGAGCACTTGCTCAGACTGACTGAGCTCAAGCTCTCTGTGGCATTGCTACAGCCTCTACCTCCTTGCTGGCATGGGCGCTGATCACGCATCTGTTTTCATCAGAAATTCCATCTGGATTTTAGAAATCTTCTCAATTTACATCTCATCAAGACTTGCACACATCTGCAGAGAGCTTTGATTCCTAGACACCAAAGGCTTCCAGCGGGGAGAAAGCTGCTCTGAATAGTTTCCCACCCACTCTCACAGACTGATAACAGTACATTTGTGTCTGTGCTTCTGTATAGTAAAGGTACACACACACATACACACACATATATATATATATAAACACACGTGTGCTTTTGCTGGTGAAGCTATGCTCTCATCTTAGCTCGGGTTTGGGTGTTCTTGCTTGAAAAATATCACAGCATCCTGAACTCATCAGAACACTGTCCACCCTAGAGCCCAGCATCACAGGTTTTAATGAGGAAATGCTTACACTGATAGGTTTGATTTTTATCTTGATCTGGTGGCTGGAGAATTTAGGTGCAGGAAAGAATGTGGATGTCAGCTGGATACACCAAACATCATCGCCCACTGGTACGTCAAGCAAACGGCAGGACTGAATGGAATGGATTTGACCTAGAGGTTACCAACTTTTCAAAATATTACACATAACCATTCCCTAAATAGATGACACATTTGCAGCCAAACACAGACCAGAAAATGGAACTGTCATCCTCCAATTTGCCCTCTTTTTGGAGGGAGGGAAAAAAAAAGAAAAAAAAAAAAAGGGGAGGGCAAACTTTCAACCTTCTTAAAAAGGCAGTAAGCTTTCTGCATTCCTGACCTTTCACTTGCAGAGAGAATGCTGATTTCTTGCTGAGCTACAGCTCTGATCATCCTTGCCAAAGCCAAGATGTACACGAGCTGGCTTACCCTTGTTTCCACTGGCTGCTGGAGCATGCCGAAGAGACTGTGTGCCCTACTGCCTTAAGCACCAAGCCAAGCAACGTGATACTTTTCAGAACCTTATATAGCACTTTAAGAGCTGTATAAAGGAGCTCAAAACAGAATGACATAGAGGGCAGCCGTGCAGGGAACTTGAGAAATATCTTCTACTTTGGCTGAGAAACAGATCAAATGGTCAGTTGCAAAGCAGGGCATGATAAACTCCCTAAATTTTTGGAGGAAAAGTTAGTTGAAAGACTAGAATAACACAGAGTAGGAGGGAAAAGTGGATGTGATCACCCGCAGACAAAAAAAGAAGGTTTATTCAAGCACTGCAGTCTGACAATCATGCATTGCAAATGCCCCAGTGAAGTGAAAATTTGCAGTCAGTATTGGAGGCCTGAGGTTCAGCACTCACAAGGTAGGTCAGCTAACCAAAGCACTCTCGGAGCTGCCTTCAGCTGTGTCACTTCTCCCAGTAAGCCCAACTGAAAACACTCATGCTGATCTAAATACCCAAGTTACTGCTGGAACAGGCTTACTATTCTCCCAGAGCAGTGCCTACCGCTCCCAAACAGTGCCAGGGACCCTTCCTGCCCAGTGCTCCGTTTTACACAGCCTAAGAAAAATGTGCAACAGCATAAAGTCAGGACATGCTGTACCTGCAGCACCCACTTATCTGTCCTGTTGTTCAGTGTTGTCCCCAAGATGTGCTGCAGTCCTACGAGTCTACTTTTGAATGAATAAAAAGGGATCGCAGTTTCATTTTACAGGCGTTGCAGCATATTATCTGGGGTGCTCTCTACCAGTATCAGCACAGACAGACTACATCTTCAGGCCTGAGGAGAAGAGAATTTGGCCCAAGATGTTAAAGGGTTATTTTAAGGAATGCCTTTTTTTGTCTCTCTCTCTCCATTTGTTTGTTTTGGAATGGATACCAGGAAAAAAAAAAAAAAAATGTAACTAGGAAACAGAATACATAACCGCCTGAGGTGATGTACAAGAAGTTTCTTTGCATTCTCTGACTTTTTCCTGGTTAAAACCAGTTTGCCTGGGGATGGGCCAGCTTGGTTTCAGCTTCTCCTGCTTTCCCAGCATTCCACAGATTAACATGACCTTCATTAACTCAACACAGCAACTGGATCCAGCTAACAAAATCCAACACATGTAGACATTTGTCCCCCTCGTCCTCAAGGGTAGAGGAACAAGGATACAGTTGTTCCTAAGCTGGCCTTGCCATTTCCAGTCCTTATCCTCACACAACAGATGCTATCAAGACTGCTTGTTGCTGGTCAAAAGCTGCAGCAGCTTCTCTGCACCCTTTCTGCTCGCTGGATTAACACCCAATTGCTCTCTTAAGGAACCGTGGGTCTCGTGAGGGAGCTCTGTGAAAGAGAGTTTACAAGAAGTGCTAACTAACCAGTAGCCGGCTCTATACTTGTTTTGGCTGGGCATCAGGCTGTTTCTTACTGAGAATATGGACTTGTCCCAGATTAAAAAAAAAAAAACACAACAAAACAAAACAGAACACAAACCACAACCAAATCAAGCAATAACAGAAAACCTCAGAACTGTAGCAATCTGGACACAGTTTGATGGATTAGGGGGCGTGGGGGAGGGAAAGATCTAGTCAGCCTGCAAAAGTACCTATCTGGAGATGCAACAGAGATAACGGTGAATGAACTCAGGATAACAGACTGGGCTCATGTTTCATTATTTATTCAGACTTTTCATGTTTTCAGCAGAAATGATAATAATACTAATAAAAATAATTTTTCAAAAGTCCTGTAGCTATCAGCAGCAGAAAGCAGAACACTATCATGAATTAAAAGAATGAATCTCTTTCTATATCATGCACACTCAGGTCCAATGCTCACAAGCCCAGGCTCAGCAGTGGCAGGCCTCACACACTGCCTACATCCTGCTGCCTTCAATAAAACTATTTTTCTGAATTTACAGGTTAGTGAACAGGAGAAGCTTCAGACCTAATAACTCCAAAATTGGACTCCGCACCTCATGTAGAGCAGAGAACTACAGCACATGGAGGGACTGTATTATTTTATTGACTGTGCTGTTTGTCAGGCTGTACTATTACTTGTGACAACCTTACAAATGCTAAATTGCATCTTAATCCACAACGGCTGCTTCAGAGAAACCAGCCCTTTGCAAAGCGGCTGTGCTGTCTGGCTACAGATCCAGAGGCAGACAACGAAGCCATGCTCTAGATGAGGACTGAAGCCACCCTGACTCTATCCAGAGGGAAACAGCTATCTACTTGAACTCAGATGGGTGTGATGCTGATCCAGTGACTTCCTCAAGGAGCTGGAATCCGGCACACGTCCTGCTTGGGGCCATATAAGAACAAGGAAGACCCTTGACACATTTCTGACCATGATATAAGTGTAAGATCTTGACAGACCGAGACCCTTTCCCCCATTCCTTCTTAACAAAAATCACGTGAAGTCCGCAGACTAAATAATCAGAAAGGAGATGGGCAATGGCAGATGGTGGAGGAATAAGCCCGAGTGAAGTGCTGCCTAAGGAGCATTATGGTTGTAGTGGCATTGGTTAGTTTACTTTGTCATATCAGCAAAGTAAGCAGAAAAAAGTGAAAGTGTTTCATATTTATAGAATTAAATCAATACTTCTAAGGACTTTGTTCCTCATTGAGGATTCCAGGTACCACAGTAATACCAGAAAGAATAAAAGTTATCATTGAGACCACAGTTGCTATGCCTGTTGCTTGAGCAAGTGGAGAAGCCTGTCATTTTTATCCCCCGTTTCATCTCAGAGGGAATCATCTGGTGGGTCATGTATTGAACCCAGCTCCTCATTACAGTGCACATCAGTCCACGAGCAGACAGCACGCTGGCTGATGCTACAAAGATCACTGCTGTTATGAGCATACAGTCTATCAAAACAACTGCTGTATTTAAAGTAACCAACATGAGAGATGTCCTTGCCGTACTCAAATTCCAGAGTGGTTTTGTGCGTGCATTCCCATCCATCTTTGTCCTTCCCCCTGGCAAATTTAACTATTGCTTCACCGTTTACTGCTGCGAGGGCAAATTTATGCCACTCAGTTTTACACATCTAACAGCTAGCTAGCCAAGTCCTGGCTAGCACTGTCTGGGTTCCCTGTGAAGTCAATCCAAATAAATAAGCATCTCCAGAGGGCAAATAATTTCATCCCACCTGTTCTGTGAGGTGATGATTTCTGGAGGAGCCTACAGAATAAGATTAAATGACTAGTTAGGACTAGATATCTAGCTTCTGCAAGGTTGAAGTTCCTCAAAAAGAACTCTGCGTGGACGAGACTTTCAGTGCTGAACTTCACTGATCCCTTCACAAAAGTTGTAAAATCTTTCACCAGCCATTTCGGCTAAAACCATTTATTACTAAGACAACAGTCCTAAATCATCTTTAGAGAAAGCCACCTTCACTAGATATCAAACAAAGCTGGACCTTATTCCTATGCCTTCTAACTTCAGGGCAGGAGGATGCTCAGATCGACCATCACTACCATTTCTGTTCTACTTTCTTGCCTGTTTTGTCTCTTCAAAAGTCCTAAAAGGACACGACTTGCCCATGTTTTCATTTCCATGTTTTCCACATAATGCTGAACTCAAGTTCTTACAATATCATAGGCTTGGATTTAAGAAAGTTTTAGAGTATTTTATGTTACTGGAGTTTCTTGTACAAAATTCCCTTTAAAAGATGATTAATTAAATTATTTCAGAAGAAAACCTTGTACTTATTTTAATTATTTTACTGATTCTTGGAAAAATAAATACAAACCTAAACGGGGAAAAGGGAAAGATAATGTGCGCTTGTCTTCCACATACAGTAAAAGTCCTTCCAGTGATGATGGTTTTAATAATGCCCACAATGTGCTCTTCTGCTCTAGAGTGGTAAACATCAGGCCCTTTTCTTTCTGCAGTTCCCATGGGAGAAACAACTACAGAGGAACAGCATGCACCAAAAGACATGGAGAGACACACTCACCTCTGAAAGCTTTCATATACTACGACTTCACGATGACTTGACAAGCATTCCTGCAAAGCATCATCTGGCAAGACAGAACCTACCGTTCATAAGTCACTGTGAAACAATGGAAGGAAAGCTACCAATAACGAAGGGGTGGCATGGTTTGAGAAGTCCGGAGTCAGGTAGGATTTGGACACGTTAAGATCAGATGTTATGATCCTCTAGTCTGACCTCTCTACCCACAAAGCTTCTCCTATCAATGCCTGCACAGAAGCCACAGCTTGTTGGCTGTTACCATTCCCTAAACCACTGACGTTCTTTCTCCGTGGGTGCCAGAAGCAGGTAGTTCAAAGGTTTCTATCAACTTGTTTCACTCCCTTGTAAATGACAAGCACATTATATACACAGCTTTTCCGAGGACAGACCTGAACTCTAATGGTGCAACCAACGCAATTAACTCAGGGTTCATTACAGGTGTGCTCTGATCCACCCTGAAAATACTGGGACACCTGACTGCCCACCATGCTAAGTCTTCCTTCCCATCAGGCTTCCAGCCGGGCCACTGAGCAAGACCAGGTTTAATCCCACGTTAGGAGTGTGCACAAGAGCACACTGCTGGAAAAGAGCAGATGAATAGGGGCTGGAGTTCCTCATAACTCCACAAGCATTGCTAGGGCAGAAGTCCTGCAAGCTGACTCACAGTTCTCCGCCCTCCCCTCAAAGAGGCAATCTTGTCAAAGAGACCCATAAACTTAAATGGAAAACAAACCCCATGGGTTTTCTCAAAGGGAAAAAAACAAAACAAACAGAAACAAAGGTCCTAAAGAAACACACAGGGAATTTAGATGTGCTTAGGTATTTTCTAAGACATTTAATAACATAAAGAAAGCAACGGAGAAAAAGAACTACTTTCTTAAATTTCAAAAATTCTTATTTTTTTAAGTAACTTTAATAAGAGCTAGTTAGTGCTCAAGAGAGTTGTATCAGCAACATTCTAAACCAGATCTGCAACATAAAAATTAGGTATTAAAAAATCCTCTCCCAGAAAACACTGTGTTATGGTTTTTAAACTTTGGTTTTCGTCCTGATTTTTGAAACACAGCCTGGTCACATGTAGCTCCTCCAGAAGAACAGGCGGTGCACAGCCTGCTGTAGCGAGGATACAAGAACAAGCAGGCAAGGGGTAAGGGTCTTGCCCTCTCCCTTTTGTCAGCCACACTCCTGCTGGAACAGCAGCACTGCAAACCTGGGTCCTGATCTGAGGGATGAAAAAGATAATCACTTCTTCCTACAGCGAAACTGAAGGATCAACAGGTTTTCTGTGCTCTTTAAGAGGGGGATGACTATTTGGCTTTTATTTAGAGTGGCTCAAGGGTAGAGATATTTTTAATAGGCATTATCACCACTCGGTTTCAGTTCTTTCATTGCTGTCTGAACAGAGCTGGAAAACAGATTTGTACTCCCTGCAATAAATTATTGACTGCTATGACTCTCAGGAAGCCCTAGGTGTGGTCCTTGCTGGCAGGTGAGAGGGTGGTTTTTTGCCAGCCTTTCCTCCAACTGGAAGGAAGGTACTCATAAAGTGAAACTGCAGGAGAAAAGTAAAAAGTGAGAGCCAGGATTTCGCTAAGTGACTTCTCAGTGTTCAGTGGATATGCACATTTTGACCACGTTGAACAACTGCGGTGTACATTTGAGCACAAAACCCCAGAAAACTGTGGTTTATATTGGTATGTATTACAACGCCGACCTTTGCTACGTCTCCTTTGAAGCCATGGGTAAACCTGATCAGGCACCCAGACAGCACAGATCACACATGACACATGCACCACACAGACCAGCTGCACAGCAAACAAGGACAGACTACTGCTGTGTAGCAGCCCAGGATATCCATGTCCTGCATGGTGACATTTCCAAAGATTCCGCCGGAACTATTCCGCCCAACACCTCTCCTGGGAGGCAGGCAGGGAAACGTCATTACCCCTTTCCTTGCACAGGGGAGAAAAACGAAACAGAAAAGTGAAGCAGCTTGCTTAAGTCTGCCCCACGAGGCAGAACTAGATTTCCCCACCTCCTGCCTCTCAAGGCAGTTTTCATTCCTGCAGACCACACCACCACTCAGGTCTGCACTAGGTGAGCAGGTAACCCACATGTACTTCATGCTACAGAGGAGGAAAATGATCATAGCAAAAAATGACTCAAGGATTCAAACGTTTGGTGTGATTTGTAACTAAGCACCCTGCGAACAGTGGAGACTGATGATACTCAATAGCAAGTAGGTAAAAATATAAAATTAGGATTGGAGCTACAGTGACATGCCAAGCGTGACAACCTGGCTGCAAACAGCAACTCCTTTTGCACTTCTCCAGTGCCCTCAGAAGCCTTCAGACACAAGGCAATTCAGATTTCATTCATGAATCCTCAGTACAGCACTCAGCTAATATCTCAGCAACCAGCTAATATCTCAGCACCCTTTCCCTACATTTTCCTCTTGGTGCAGTAAAAGGTTAGTTACAAGTTTCAGGAAAAAAGAAACAAACCCACACTTTATCAATGCGATCGTTCCTTAGGGCACTGCCAGTACAAAAACCCAAGGGATGTAAAATTAAATACCTTGTGTCCTTAAATCTTCTAAAGTGTATTTCCTACGGGTTTTGGTTGCTAAAAGGTTCAAATGACAACAGGCTGTTGAGAGTTATCCTTCGTGGGTGTTTTTGTCATTCTGACCTCCTAAAACACAACTGCTAATTCCTCCTAGTTAAAAATAGGAAATTTTAATAAACTGACCAGCTCTACCTCATATCATTATGAAGTACTGCCCCTTGCTATCTCCCTGTTGCAAAAAGTTGGACTTCAAAATAAAATCTAGGCTTTGGAAACACAAAGATATCATGTCTAGTCTTCCAGCAGTTGGAACAGTACAAATATTCCAAAGTGAAATACTCAATGGCCAGAGGCTCTGAAAATGAACACACTTAACTTAAAAGCTCTGAAGTTACAGACTAATCTCAGTACTTGGTGAATCTTAAAATAAATCCTCCATGTAAGCCTTTTTAGGATTGCGGCGCTCATTTGTTTCTAACTGAAGAAATGAAAACTATCATTATATAGCCCTGGAAAAGACTTATTCCCAAACAGATCCTATTTACAGGCCAAACTCTCCCCTCCCACATTTACATGCAACTCCCATGAAAAAAAAAATAAAATTAAACACCATCCCCTGAAGATCAGGAGATTGTGCAGATCCACACGGACTCCCAATCATACTCAGCCTGGTCAGAGGCAACTTTACCAAGGTTCCTCTGAGGCAGCATCTGTCACTCCTTTGGTCTCCTGGGTACTGGTGCCACGGCCACAGTGCCCACGGGCTCCCCTGGGCTGTCATCAAGGTCGATACCCAAAGCTGCCAGCCCTCCCTCCACATACACACATGTTCACTGAGAGCCAGCCCAGGTGAAGTTGCAGAAGCTGCATTCACACCTCTGACTACCTCTGCCGTACTTTGAGGGGAGCAGAGTGACCCCACATACTTTTGAAAACTAGCCCTTAGTGGTCTAATTTCAAAGACAAATATTTTTAACCTGTCACAGACCTGACCAATTCATGGTTACAGAAAAAGGAGTTTCCGTAAATATTCAAAAGGTGCTGCATTTTCGCTTACTTAAGAGTTATGACTTTCAAGATCAGAAGCATTTTCCCTGTCTCCTTGAAAGCACCACCTCAGCCATACCTTGGTGGGTTGACAGAGGTTAAACCAAAAGGGCATGTCAAAACTGTAAATCAAAATCAGCACCTTTTGGGATGACAGACTGCAGTATTTCTTGCTGAAAATCATTTTCACTTTTCATAAAAAACCCAAGACGGCACAAACCATTTTTTATTTGAATGCTGTCTGTAAGCAAATCTGCCCGGCAGCCCCCTCTCCACAGTGCTGCCGAGTTTGGATTGCATGGGGAAGATGGGATGGCTGTTAACCTCTGTTAACCTGTTATCCTGGGTCAGCATCGCAACAGCACGCTCCTCCGACAATCCTACACCTCCTGTCAGAGCATTCCTCTACCTCCGCTTGTTTTTCCAAGTTTAATTAAAATCCACCACACTTTTTTCCCCATCTGCTCTGAGGGGTTTGAGTGCCTCTGCCTTGTTTCTGCTTCTGGAAAGCAGCAGGAACAGAGGGGTTAACGCACTGTGTTCAGAACAAAAAACCACAATGCTGAGGCAGATCTGCACTCATCCAATCCATTCCCTGACAAAACTTGTTGCTAGTCCTGTCTGCACCATCCTAGATCTCCCAGGTTTCACTGGCCTCTAGCCAAAAGTGTCATTTTACTCTTATAATGAAGGGGGCCAGAAGGATTTATCTTTCCCAAACTCTCCCTACTTTATGTCCATCCCTGCAGAGCAATCTTCTTGTTTTTCCACATTTTCTTGCAGTCTGAAACCCTCCCAAGGGCATATCCCCAAGGATTTGCTGAGATGGAGGGCTTCTCAGTTTACAGCTTCTGCCTACAATGCTGTATTTAGCCCATTAAAAATCCCAATAAGGTTACACATAAAAGCTCCTTCAAAGTTTTGGCTCTGACACTTTACTCCTTGCCTTCTAAATCAAGTTATGCCTTATTTGAAAAATCTTTAGAAATTGTTTGGAGGAGTGAATGACCTATTCTGAGGCTTTAAAATTAGATCAAAAGTATAAAGTTGCTTCTTCCCAAGCCACTGCATTACTAAACAAGGAAACGGTCACACAATAAAATTTCCACAAGAAGAATGGCATCTGTAAACTGAAGCTGTCACAGGTGAAGTAGGGAAAAAAAAGAGAAAAAAAAGAAAAAACACTGAAAGTTGATGGTTGAGTTTTCATTAAGCTCCTGAAAGGTAATTCAACAATATACAAAATAAAGTTCCCATCTTTCCACTTGCATCAAAAACTGCCTCCCCTAAACCAACCACCCCTCCAAAGAAACCAAACTTCTGAGGTTCCCTAGAAACCAGGTGCAGGCTGAGAGACATGAGTTAATGGGGGAGATGCCAATTGTACCTTTATCTGCTGAAGCACTCTGCTACTATCCTGAAGTCAGGAGAGCACAGAGAAGCACAACTGACAAAGTCTGCCCACTAGATCCCTCCTTTCCCTTTTCAGTCTCTTTTCTCCCTACAACATATCATGACCGAGTTAGTGACAATGTTCCTGCTGGCTCATGAAAGCCCTCACAAAACACTGAAAGCACACCTGAAAAACAAGAAATAAAAAATAAAAAAAATAAAATCCAGCTCTGTACAATGCTGTACTAGCTTGCCCTGAAGGGATTTCTTTTTCTGGACCAAGATGATTAATCCAAGATTTAAATTGTTCTCCTCCTTGCCTGAGAAGAAAACTCAACAGTAAAAGTTCTGCAGCTGGAACAATAAATAATCCAACTGACAAGGCACAAATACCTGTTCTTCAAATGTGGCAGTTATGACTCTACTGGCTCAGTCAATACTACAGTCAGGGTAGAACCCCCCCCCTTATTTGTAAGCAAAGTGAGCAAATAAAAGTCTGAAAGAAGGGGGAAGGGTCCCAAAGCCAGTAAGCACTATTTTTACACGCTAATTGCCAACAAAACTACACTTACAAAAAGAATGAACTTCAGCAGCACATCCATTGTTCCCCATTGCCATGGTCTACTGAAGGGAATCTCAACTAGATTGAGCCTGCCTTGAGTTCGACTTTGTGTTTTGATTCCAGCTTTGATAAGGTCACACCTTAGAAGAGCCATGCACAGTGTAACAGATGGGAATAAAGCTTTCAGCTACAACCAGACTCTGCTAATAGCATTTCTAAGAGAAGAAAAATAATTTTTTTTTATGTCTATATAAATAGGTACGGGTTTTCAAGTTACTTTTGCTCCCACCTCATCCCACCAGCCCACACGGGGATGATTTCTCCTGCAGTGGAGGCTGTAACAGCTGAGAGCACAGCAGCAAATACCCACTCAGGCACATACCCACAACTGCCTCCCCACGAGGACCCTGATCGCACCTGGCTGCCTCTCTCCAGGGAAGCAGCTCCTAACTCCGAGCTCTGAAAACCACCCAGAACCCCCAACCCAACCTAGTCCTGCTGTGTCAAAGAGCAGTTTATGCTCAGACCTTCCTTCCCAAAGAAACAGGTTGTCCTCTGTGGCTGCTTTGCTCCTGGCACCGATTTCACACTCTGAATTCAACCCTCTGAAGCCTCAGACCCTTCCCTTGGCCTCCTCCCTGCTGCCAGTTTGGAATCCAATCCATCTTAGGTATCATTGGTAAGATAGCAACAGTGTCAACTATGGGATACACTACAGAATTTTAAAAAATAAAATATTTAAGAGAAAAAAAAAAAATGAGGTAATGGTGACCTAATTTCCTAGACTGACTGTCTGCTAACCACAACTTTAAGGTTTCAGAGAATTTGGCTCGCTATCAGCTTGCTCTAAAAATGCCTTCTCTGCAAACCAGAAATGAGCATGTCATGTTTTTGCAGATATTACCATCCTAAAAAAAAAAAAAAGGAGGTCCACAAACTTGCATCCCCATGAGTAACAAGCCAAAAAACTTTGTTATTCACACCAAACCTTTAAAAGAAATGAGCGTTTATATAGAAAGGATCTTAATTCTAGCCCATCACAAGAATGATGCTGCCACACAAACAACAGCGTACCAAGATTTCTACAGCACAAGCTTAACCTTCAGCAAGTTTTGTTAGAAAGGCCTTCGGTTTAATATCACTGTATGTTACGTCAAGAGATAAGAGGCACCACTATCAGCCATAATGCTGAGAAGGAATTGCAAGGAGAAGGTTTTGGAAACTGCATGCCATGCAAATGAAACACTAGGAAAACACGGAAAGCAATGTGCTTTAAGACCGTGGCGGCTGGACTGAGGCAGAAGAGGTCATGCTTAGCAAAGCCTCTGGAATTCCCAGGGATGGTACTGCAGTGACGTGAAGGAATTTCGGGGGATGTTGTCTACTCAGAGTGCTAAAAGGCATTTCACAAGATTCTGCACCAGACAGCAACAGCTAAAGTGAAACGTTTTGGAAGAAGACCTAAAGTAGGAGCCTATACAGTAAACAGAGTTAAGGGCAGGAGCCAAAGGGTACCAAAAGTGAAAATATTTCAGGTTGGAATGAAATCAAAAGATCACTCAGTTTAAACATCTTCTAAAAAACATACATATGTACTCATTTATTTATACAGACTCTTCTTGCCTATTTGTGTTTTTGACAGAAGCACAGTTAAGTCCATAAAACTTTGGTTTGCTCTCCCTTTTTGTGTTTCAGTCTATTACATTTCCCCATCATTTTACAGTTGCTAAAGGGCAATATAATAAAACTAAATTGAAACAGGACTGGATCAGTGAAGGAACAGAGTCATCATACAACAAGTGATGTTTGATAGATGTGAGCCTGAAGTAGCTTCATCAATACACAGCCATGTGTGCCTAACTAGTTGACACTTGGAGGTTAACACACACAAGCACTCAAAACCACACCTCAGTACGCTGGACAAGGGAGAAAAAATTAAAATAATAAGCTGCATTCACCTGGGTCACAAAGACATTTGTTCTGGAAACTAGAGAAGGTCTAGAAAAGCTGGGGAGGAGATGGTGCCAAAAGCCTAGAAAAATTCAAGACAGAGCTCAAGGGAACTGAGACACCATTGCCTCTACCATGGCTGAAGACAGAAAGAGTCCTCCAACACTTAACTAGGGACCACAGCAGAAACATGGCTGACAACTTCCAGTACTGTACATAGGAGTCAATAAAGAAGCAAAGTGTGTGGTTATTCTTCTAGCAGGCTTCATTCCATAAGGCTCTGAAGTACACACTCAAATGTTACACAAGCCAAAAGGGCTTGCTAGTGTCTTCAGACCCCTGGTCAACGAGGACAGGATTGCTCCAAGACAAACAAGTGCCTAACTGATAAACTAAATAGCGTACTACCGAAGCAGAATCTAAGACATTGCTAAATAACCATGTTGATTAACTTTCATAAATCTCAGTTCAGTTCTTCAAGGATATATTATTACTATCCTAGGAACAGTTCAACAAAAAGCAATCAGGAGAATGCCAAATACCAAAAACCCACACTTTATGGAGAACAACTGAAGGAGGCAGGTTGATTCCCAGCAGAAGAGACAATTTCTAGGAGACCTTTTTGAAATTTTTTATCAGTACAGGAGGGACAGACATCGTTCGCACGCCAACTGTTTCACAGTGGTAAAAGGTCCAGAAAAGAAGGAACAGTGTAAAAAGAAGAACAGAAGTAAACAGATTTGCTTCAATGCCTGGTTAACTCAGGCAAATGCAGCTTAGAGAAGAAAACTGAAGTTTTTAACTGAGCTTAGAGGAGACTTACTCAGTAGCAGTTCTGGATGAATCCACCTAAGCTCCCAGATCAACTGGTTTGCGTTGGACTAGTTTCTGCTGAAAAGCCAGCCAACAGCATATAATCCAGCTCCAGGAGCTCAGAAGGAATAAAAGACAGAGAGTACAAGCCACCCGATACTTTTTTCAGAACAGAAGAAAAGTGAAAAATAGAATTATTCTAAAGACTGTTTCCTTTCCTTAAAGTGTCCTCAATTTTGCTAGTTCCACCACCATCAAGCAGACCAAAAACATCGGCTTCGCTCACTGGCACTGAGTTAAGTACCACATATACTGTAGATCACTGGCATGGTTTAAGAAAGAAGGAGACTTAAAACTTATTACACAACATTTTCTACATCCAGCTAAAGGTTAGAAAGGCATCTCAAAATATCCTGTACCTAAACTGCAACCATGAACCTCTCTAATGTGTCACAGCTCTTTGCCGAGCGATTCTCCAGCACAACTACCATGGGAGCAGAAGATGCTTCTCTACTTCCTGCTTTTAGACACAGATATTTCCTAAGTCAACTCTTTTGCTTTTCTCCAGCTTTACTGTAGGCTGGGGGCATAGAAAAATCCTGGACCTATCAGGTCTTACTAACATTGCTAATGCAGTATTTAAAGGACACTGTATTACACTGCAATCTGTCTGCACCCATAGACCTCAGGTGCCATTTTTCAGCTTGCCTCGAGCAAACAAATTCCTTGATAAAAAATAAGAGATACATTATGTTCACTCTTCTATTTAAAGGAAACGGGTAAAAACCTCAGTTTTCAACACAAACGTGCTTTTTCTAGTAACCCAGGAGTGGAAATAGGTGTAGACATAGAAACAGATATGCAAGAACTGATCCCTATTTGTCACACTGTCCGGGAGATAATGAATTATCATATTCCAAGAACCAGCCTCAGGGTGAGCAGGTACTAATCTGTGGTGAACCTTATCCCCCCAAAACCCACCAAAACACCAAATTATGATCAATGTATATACATTCACCATTTCTTCTTGTTCAGATTTGACAGACAAGGTATCTTGAGGTAAGAGTGGTTAGAATAGCCTGTCTCCTGAACAGCACTACAAATATATTCTCCTACATAAATACAATGAATTTCTTTGTCTCTTAGAGAAGCCCAGCCTCTTTTGTTGTCACATCAGGCAGCCCAGAAACATGAAAATTCTGCATTAACAGGTAATTTTGAGGCAATTTTTTTTTTAAAAGAATCACTTGTAGTTTCTTTGACACAATCAAAATGGACAGTGTTCCTATTCTTCATCTTTACAGTATACAGTAAGTCTTAAACATGTCTCCAGAAAACTTCTGACACTTCAGGGTATGTTTTCAAAGCAGCTCACGGGAGGTACATGCACAAATCCCATTATTTGTTAACAGGATTAGTGAACACTGCTTTGAAAATATATCCCAGACTGTTTTGGCATTAACACACACATTTAGAAATATTATAATGTATTCTTTGGAAGAAAACGCTGGCCTACGATTGTCAAAAAATTCCAGTTAGCCAGCCCTAATTAAGTCTCTGTCTCATTTACTACCTGGGAAGCATAACTCATGTGTCTGACAGAAGCTACTGCCTAGTGGAGAAGAAGATTGTAAAATTGGATTTTGATCACTCAAGTGAATTCACAATTTCAACCATACTAAAGAACAGCGTTTCTTTCCTTCTGACAAGAAATATACAAGAAAGGAAACTAAACAGGGCTTTAGTATGGAGTTTTATATTAAATAAGAACCATGGCACATTTTTTAAAAACAAAATAAATGATAGTTAGTAAACTAGAACATCAGATGCTCTAAATCAGAAGCCCTATATTAGATCTATACTTATGGCACTTTATACCACATGAAAATTTGGCACCAGCTGGGGATTTTCATTTTGTATGAACATCTTCCATAAAAATAAAAGCAAATTTGCCAGAATATTTATACACAACTTATAGTAGCTTTTATAAAAAACTTTACATACGGTTCAGCCAAAATTTTCATAGCCATTAGAATTTCACTTAGTCAAGGGAGAGTTAAATCTCCAGTGCTCTGGACACAGGCCTGAGCCTTGATTTCTGCTGCGACTCAGTCATTTAAAATTGAAGATGGGCCTAACCTTGCCCTGAACAAAGCAAGCAGAAAAAGGCATGCATTAGGTTTTCAGACTCCAGATGTACTGACACTTGTCACCTGTAAGGGACATCGAATCCTCAGGCTTACTCCCTCCACCTAACTTTTCCCTTGTACTCAAGTTTAGATTCTGAGTATAGGGGTATAGAAAAATCATACAAAGGTCACTTAAAATGCACATAAGGGGTATGCAACAATTTTTAAGGGAAAAACGTCAGACTAAAAAACATGTATTTTCATTGCAATTATTGGGAATAGGGATGTATTGTTTAACATGCTCATTTTCTATACTTGTTCTTCCCGTCTACAAAATATTTAGCCTGCTGTGTGGCTGCACTCAAGTTTGAATAGCAAGGGTTATTGTAGAGAAGTGAAGTCACCTTGCTCCCAACAGCTAATGAAAGAGCAACGCTGAACAGTGCCAAAACATCACACCATTTAGACTACTTCCAGAGCTGCTCAGAGAGATTATTTATTTTCCTTCTAACATCTTCCTCTCCTAAGGAGAGGAAGAAACACAAATGCCTGAATGCTTTCATTTTTGCATTGCCTTGTGGCACAGCAAACAAAAAGGGACAGACTTCTAGTCCTCGCTAACGCCAAGCTCCCCCAGCTCTATAGTAAAATACAGAGCATCTCATCCAATTAATGGGAGTATATAACCACATCTCCATGTATCTCAGGGTTTCTTGTAGGCAACTGCTTCTTTACTATAGGCCTAATACAAGTCTCAACAAGGAAAAGCCTTGGTTTTGCTATGGAGCTCATGTCAATCAACACGGTAGCAAACTCAAACTAGAGTTGCAAAAAGTAATGAAAAGTACATAAAAATGACATTTCTTCTGCTGCATAATTGAACTGTGGCCCATGAAAAGCACACCTATGTGCACAGACATTAGTCTTCAGTTTGGACTCCCAAGTAGAGCAGGACTGCCATCAGCCTTGGAGTGAGAATGTGAGAAGATGAGGAAGGCATTGCTTATGGTTCCAGGCAGGCCACACAATCAGTGACCTCTATGAAGGGAAAAAGTGCCTCGTTGCCCTGTGTGACTTTCAGCCCCCTGCTGTCAGGCCATCGTGCCATACAATCCCATTCAGAAATGTGTCAAGACTCCTGGCCACGTTCTGGCAGAAGCAAAAGGGTAACTTGCTTTATTTGTTGTCTGCTGCTTCTCATGACAATTTTCGAAGTTTAAATAGCTTGCCACCCTACCTGGTATTTACCCTGTCCTGTGCTTTCCCATGGGTCCCGTCTCGTGCCCTTTCAAAAGGTTTAATTTACCAGGCTGACTAGATGTGGCAGAATACACCTTCACTTCTTGACAGAGAGAAGAGATTCCCGAACTAATCTGAGAAGGAAGCTTATGAAACGGAAGATGTCTAGTCGCTGAAGCACAGACCTCTGCGTGGGTTAAGCTACCCTGGTTCTCAGGCTTGTAAAACAGCGTCAACATTTCCCTTCTCCACTGGAAACACCTCACCTGCAATATCTCTTCATGACACCTGCCTTTTTCGTAAATTAATGTTGGTGCCCAACAGACATCTTGTGTCACCTAAAAACATTCAGATCTTTTTCCTCTGTCATTTTCAGGCATGCAGGTTACAACAGAAATTCTTGTAAGTCCCCTTGTGTCCAACCTTGCACCATGCACTAGCACAATTCTTCTCATTTTTTTTGCTCCAGCCCAAGTGTGCCAACTCTTTCTGTACCATTTTACAGTTCTTTTTCATGTTGATATTGCCTTCTGGTTTGACTTGGAAGATAAACCACTACATCCTTGTTTTTAACGGCAATTCATTAACCAATATTTGAAACAAATCTGTTTTGAGACAGAACCAGAAGGGGCTTGCAACCTGCTTGTTGTCCAGTAATTCCCATTATAGCCTGCCACGATCTCCCAGTTAGACATCGTCTCATGTGCTTTATAATAGCCATATTAATTTCAACCTTCTTAGTTTAACAACTTTCTCAGTACTGGCCTATCAGCTGCTATCCCAAAATGCAGATACATTAGGTGTAGTGTATTTCTTTTTTCTAAGTATATTTTATTAAAGAGAAAGACATGGGAAATCAATTCATAATCAAGTGATTTATAAATCTTTTAAAGTTGAGGTTTAAAAAAAAGCCATCAGGAAACTTCAGCTTAAATACTGTAGCTTAATATTCTCTTGCATTTGACTTCTCAGCTGTTTTCTAAATGAAAACTATTAGCCACAGAGACCAGTGATTTTGCAAATAAATGTAAGCTTCACAGTAGATCAGGCACTTTTTATTACCTCAAGGAATATACCATGGACTTACTTTAAAAACTTAACATTTATTTATTCACACATTTGTTTTACATGTTAATATATTAAAGATAATTAACAGCTTCATTTCCTAGATGATTTTTAA
Source organism: Actenoides hombroni (assembly GCA_024336885.1). Classification (NCBI taxonomy): domain Eukaryota; kingdom Metazoa; phylum Chordata; class Aves; order Coraciiformes; family Alcedinidae; genus Actenoides; species Actenoides hombroni. The sequence goes on along the minus strand of WUAM01000335.1, from coordinate 3,496,522 downwards.
ATTCATTATTAATGTCAACCTTACCCTGAAAGCAAATTGGAATTGTACTCAACCTCTCAAACCAATTTTTATGCACCAGCTTGCAGAGGAGAACAAATCTTTCTGCTTTTTCGTCTCCTAGCCATCTTATCCACTTTGACTGAACTCTGAATAAACTGAAGAAAATCTCCCTGTACCGACAGAAAAAGCAACAACTACAGTGATAAAGCACTTTCAGCAACAAGCTCTGCTTTTAGGTCCGATTTTGTGACATTCTCAATTTTAGTAGCTAGACATTCTTTAACATTTCAGCAGCAAATATTTAAACAGCACTTTTGGTGTTAAGTGATTTTGCTGTTACAGTCGATTTACTTTTTAAAATAGGCTCTCTCGATTTCAAACGCAAGCAGAGTTTTCAAAAGTTATTGAATCGAACCTGAAAATCCAATTGACATTTTAAAACTTGCTTTTTATACTACTGGATATTTATGCACTCTGGTGTTGGGCTTGCTCAGCCTGCCTCTGGACAACTTTGGTTGCACGTGTTCCTGAAGGCATCTTAAGGCATTTCCCTACATCACCCTCTCTCCCTCTTTTCTTTCCTCAATCCTCTGTACTACTCAGGTCACACTAATCGTGCTAGAGTTGCTCACATGACTTTTGTCCCAAGATATGCCAGTGGCTGGGCTGATACGACATCCCTGTGAGGAGGATTTATTAAATTATGCCTTTGTGGACATTTATTTAAGAACTCCAAGCTTGTGCAAAACAGTGTTAGCTAAGAAGTAGTATGCAGAGTTTAATAGACAGGGATGGGCATGTTTTGCTAACTAACTAATCAGACTCAGAATAGAATAAACCCATTTAAAACTTCCTGGTAAAACCTGGTGCTGTCACAGCCAGCCAGTCACCAGAGCACAGAGGAGTCGCTCTCCATATTGTTCTCCTCCTTTCATTTTCTGCTCCATTCGCTCTGTGGGTTCCTCCTTTGAGCAAACCAGGATTTAAGGCAGCGTAAGCTGTGCTCGTCTGCACCAGTTGGCCAGGTCAAATAGCTTCACAGGGACACTTAACATCTACAAGTGCTATAGGATAATCCTGGAGTCCTGCCCAGCATTCCTGCTCTTGCTTTCATAATCAGGCATAAATTAACTGGCACTAATGAAACGTTCATAACTGTGTGTGGAATATTGTTGCGTGCCTAATGCCTATCTTCAGGTGCATAATTAATTGCTCTGTGAGGCATTTTGAGGCAGGGGGAATAAAAGCTCAGCATAAATGCTGATATAACAGTCTGTAAAGCCAGTGGACTAGAACAGAAAGGCCTCTGAGATGAGTAGCTTTCAGCTAAGACTCTCGCTATCGTTATGCAGAGGACTAATTAGGATATTATTTGTTACCATTTGGAGGAGCAGCTTCTCAGTTTGGTTAGAGGTGAGCACTAATCAGCTGCTGAAATCTAAACTGATTATGTCTGAAGTGTCGACAGATGCAGAACTCCCTGAGTGAAGAACAAACATGTGTCAGCTTTTTGTGACAAGCTAAGGGAATACTTAACAGAAAAAACCCCGCACATTATTTAATACTGTGCAATAGTCGTGTACAAATAGAATGAATCATATGGAGAACAGTGGGATTGAATGTACCAGTCTAACACATAAAAATAATTATATAAAATGTCCTTTTTTTTGATACTCAACAACCAAACTCATTCCCCAAAGATGCTTTCCTCTTAATAGAGTTGCCATTTTCTCTTCATAGAGTTGTCAGGGGTAAGAGAGGGCAGAAAAAAAAGCAAAACCTCTCAGACTTGTGAGCAAAGCATCCTGGTTCTTTGCTTTGTAGAACATGCATTAACACTCTTGTTTAAACAAGCGTTATAAATAAGTTTTCCATTCCTTAAATGCTAAGCTCAAATCCTTCCCCCGATCCCAAAGGCATCTGTGCACTTAAATTTTTACACAGTAACCTGCTGCCACCTGATATATCTACACACAATAAAACAGCAATCTTTGCCCTAAGGAATTTAGAAGGGAATTTAATAGTAGTAGTCTCATCCCTGCTTCAAGGCAGTTCAGCAGTAGCAGAAAGGCCCGAGTTCTAAAGTTCTAAGCAGGACAGTCATGGGGCATCCAGGGAGGACTGCCTAATTTGGCAGGCCCTACAGATTTTTTACATTTTGCCAGAAGGGCACTCCATCCTGTTTTCAAAATGCCACGGGATTGAAAGGGAGTAAACCCCAGCCCATTTCTTTTGATGTGCTCCCCCAGACCAGCAGGGTCTCATTCCAAGCACTGTGCAGACGTGGCTCAGCACCTAGCAGGAATGAACATCAACCCACCACTTGATGCAAGTTATGCAAACGTATTAGTATTGGCAGGATTAGAGTTTCAAAGACAAGATTTAAGAAGTGAAAAGCACAGAGGGATATGGCATCAAAAAATTGCACGTTTCTGCATAATGACCTGTTCACACAATTACTAGATAAGAGACAACGCAGTTGCAGTCATCACACCCATCTCATTAAGTGAAGTGACAACTTGCACACTTACCGTACCTGCACTTTGCTGGACCAGGTATATGGCTAAAACCACACAACAGCTCACACTGCTCTTTCATAAATAGCACAATGAATTATAAAGACACTGCAAAAGCATCTAAACTACATAAGGTGCTGAGCATATATATGGAAAGAGACAGCCCATATCCCAAAAAGCTTTAATCCTCCTGAAAATTAAAATCCAAATGAACGTGTGGGTTTGAAATGTCATTGTTCAGCACCAGCCAATGAGATATTCCAGTCTGAGTTTCTGAACCATCTGGTAAAGCATCACAACAGCTTTAAGCATCCAAAGATCTGTCAGGGGCTTTAGTTTAGAAATACTAATAATCCCATCATGTGCAGCTCCTGCTGAATGGAAGTTATACCTACTCAATGATTTACTCCCCTCTCTTTTTACCAACCGAGCTAGGGAGAATCAGCCTAAACAAGATTTGTTAACATTTCTCCATTTCAATACAGCATTGCTAAAATGATTTGAGAACTGTTACCCTCCTTCAGCTTACAAGTCTTGGTGAGGACCTTTGGTGGGCCAAAATGGAAGAACAATTTCCAAGTCAAGCATTTAAGGAAGATAAAGCATTCTGCTTTGAAGTACCTATTTCTACTGATTTTATGCTAGGGAATTCTTCAGAGAGCAAGGAATGCTGGTCTGGTGAAGTTAACTCATGAACTCATAGGTGAAAGAGAAGCTTTGCAGCTTGTCTGTGGCTTGGTCGCTGACTCACCACATGTCAATGACCAAGTCACTCATGACCAACTTTTCAAGAGTCCAACTTCATGCATTCTGGATCCATTTTCAAACGGTCTAGCAATCTATGCCATCTCTAAAAGTCAGGCCTACAGAATCCCAAGTGAGGCACCCCAAAGACAGGTGGCTTTTGCTAAGAGTGGGTAAGCTCTTCTCACACCTCCATTCCCTGAAAGTACAGAGGATGCTGCTTGTCCATTGTTAAAGGTGGCTTTGAAACCTTTGGTTGACACACCCTTTCTGAACCTTATCCATAGCCTGCTGGTGCTAATAAGGGGGCTCAGGGTTCTCTATCCCTTTTAATTTCAATAGGGTTTAAGCCATGTCTACAAACAAAGTTGAATTAGCAGTTTAGGACTGTTAGCCCTAACACATGGCTTGTGATCAACTTGTTGTACTTGGGAGACTTTGGTAGTGCTCAAAGCAATTGAAATGGAAAAATGAGGTGACAGACACCTGAGCACAAAACATCTGCTGGACTGTCAGCAGCCATGTGCTGAGAGTGGTTAGCAACTGCTTTCTAGAGCAGCAGTTTGCAGTCACTAGAGCACGCGATACTCCTAAGGGTAGGGTACACCAAAAAGAAGAAATGCAAAGCTGTTATTAATCACTCTTAAATTCACTCACCGAGACCCATAGCTACAACCCAAATGGTTTTCGGTCTGAAACTTAGAATAAAGTAAAATAAAATAAGCTGCTCGTAGAAAAAAAACAGACTTTGAAATCAGCTTCCTAGTCTAGCCTCAGTAGAAAGGCACTCTAAGCCTAATACACAGAACCTTCAGGGAAGCTGTTTAAAAATGCTTTGTACATAGCCAATTAACTCTAACTTATTGATTGAGATGGCATCTCTTAATCGTTCAATTTGTTAAATATTTCTCTTTGAAGAATTTTCTTTCCCAAGATCTACTTACGCCAATTTCTGTAACTTGCAGTTTGAGCTATCAGTGAACACGTACACATCTATATGTACAGTGATGAGCTTTTAGTAGTTTGAAGTAACAGCAGCAACAACAAAAAAGAAAAAAAAAAAAAAAGGTTTGTCTTAGAAAACCACACTGGAAAATAATCACTCACAGGTAAGGCTAAATAGAGACTTGTGAAGTAAAGACGAAAGCAACTGAGAGCTAATAAAGCCCTATCTGTTAAACTCAGCATCCTGTGAGCTGATAGTGGGCTTTTAGCACTCACCATTCTGCAAACCACTGGAAAAAAATGGTAATGGGTAAAACACCCAAAGATGTGATAGTCTTCCTATTTCGCTGAAAAGCCAGATGTCATTTGCATGAATACTTCAGCAAATCATTGACAGCTGATTATTGTGCAATCAGCTGCTGCTTCTATATCACTAGCTGACCAGAGTAAGAGAGAAAGGGGGGGGGGGGGGAAAAGGTGCTTTTCAAACTTTAGAATTGTGTTGCTGTATAAAAGCCATTGAATGGTACATGGACCAACAGGAGGGATGCAAGTGACAGGGTACTGAATTAAGAAGAGTCAAAACCCACAAAGTGTGAGCCCTTGCTAAACTCGTATGCTACCAGCATCTGGGCTGGAGGGACAGTGTTAGGTAAATGAAGAAGTATTTGTTATTGATGGGAAAACAACCCACTAGAGGGTTCATGGCCTTAAAGAAATAAAAAAAACAACAAAGCCAGTAATTTACCAGACAAATGTCAATGCTACATGGAAAGCTACTGAACACAACGGACAAAACCAACTTTTTTCGCTGGCATCTGGGCCTTTTCCTATTAGCACCACAACTTCATGCTTTCCCATGCAAAACAGTGAGAGTCAAGCTGTCCCACAACCAAGCTGTGCATGAAAGCTCTCCCCATACAGAATTACAGTGAGAGAATTTACCATGACAGCAGCTTTAAACTGCCTTAGAGCAACCACGCAGATGAGAAACAGTGTTTGGCTTCTAAGTGTCCAGTTTTACTCATTACCAGCTCTTCCTCACTCCCTGCCCAAGACGTAAGCCTGGGAACACTGAAATACATGAATAATTCTACCCGTGTAAGTATTCCCATGGCCTTCTCTGATAAGCCAAGGTATACATACATGTGCCAAATGACACGTAAAACCCAGCTTTACACTTGCTAGACCTCTGGATGTAACCTGAGATTCTCAAAACTCAAAATGTAATGAACACTCTGGTCTTTCTCTTCCTCTCAAAGCTGAAAGAGCTGGTGAGAATCCACACGCTAGATGACAGTGTTCTCAGAAGAGTAAAAGGCAGGTACTGAGTTATCACACCTATCCCCCCAAGCTGAGCATGCCTATTATTGGGGTAGGTGAGAAAACTGAGTGACATTAGGCCTGGACAACTAATAGCACAGATGAAAGATATAATTCCATCATGAAATAATGCCCCAGTTTTCAATCAATAGCAAAGCTGTCTAAAAATAATAGTAATTTAAACTCAAACAGAAAATTGAGGTATTTTTCATTAAAACTGATTTTTCAACTACCTCTAACAAAAAGGAAGCAGAGGAATAATAACAATAAAAGGAAGGGATATATAATATTACAAGTACTCCATGTTTTGTGGCTCTTACTACAGTAATAGCATCTCCCTGCCTCACCTGCGATTTTCTTTGCAAGACCAAACCCAGACTGACCCAACACCTTGCTCCATATAATTTAGCCTTCCACCAAGAAACATAAATAATGCTCTCAGTCTCCCTCATACAGTCTACTCTTTATCAGCTACAAACACCTTTACCGAGATGAAGTAGGCTTCCAGCTCTCTAGATCAGGGGATAACTTACAGCACCATTTCGAGAATGTGTTTGCCCACCTAGTGAGAATTCAGAGGAAAAAAGCAAGTCCTGCAGGACATGCTGGCCTCTGATAGTCAAAACTCTGTACTGTTCCATGAAGAACCAAGCCTGAATGAGGAGTGAGGAAAAGGAAACGTACACAAACCATGACTTCACACTAACACAACACTTCCTCTCCACAGTCCTCTATAGAGATACAAGGCATAAATCTTCTGAGGCAGAAGAGAGGGAGAATTTCCCCAAGATCGAAAGGGTACTGGGGGAAATGCAAATTTCACACTAAGAAGTTTTACTGGCTCTCAGGATTATGCTAATACTACCACCCTTGTTTTTTCCAACAGTAAAGTCCTACCATATAATTGCTTCTCCAGCATAGCAAAGGACATCGAACTCGGACTTCAGGGCAGCAGGAGGAGGGAAGCGGAGAAGGGGAGAGGAGCAGAGTTTCAAATCTTTGGTGTGTATTTATAATGTTGTAGAGAAACTGCATTTCAGGATGGAATGATTATTGATTTCTTAATGGATTACTGCTGCACAAATTTACACTCCCCCCCAAAAACATCAATCTTAGGATAATAATTATAAACCTATCACAACATATAGAGCATTCTGACTGAGGAGAAACTTATTGCTATCTGCCGGGAAATGGCCAGTTTTCTGTTTCTCCCACTCCAACCACATTACAGGATGGCAAGGAGCTACTGAAAAATACATGCTATTATAAAACAAAGTTTGTAATGGCCACAGGACAGACCTCCAGTCAACGTTCATTAAATGGGCTCTTTTAAACTGCTGCCCTTCAGACAGACAATGTTTGATCCATTAGTAAACAAGTTAATTAGTTATTAGAATCTCTTTATGTTATTTTTATCATAGAAATGAAGCAGCCCCAGCCCAGAGTGAGGCTCCTTAATGGGCAACATGCATTCACAAACCCACACACCCTCACTTTTCCTGCTTACCAGCCTACAGTCAAATGTTTCTGTAGCTCAGTAATTTTTTAGCAAAGGCATCCACAGAACAACTTTGCTACAAGCAGCATCACCTTGCAAAAAATGACTGAACTTCCACCAGGACTCTCCTTGACTTCAAGAAATGTCAGACCAAATCACTGGAAACAGGGCATTATGAAAATTTAAAATAACTCTAAATCAAAAAACTCAATACCCCAGAGCTCGTGCAGGGTGCAGGAACATGGAAGATTCACGTCTGGCTCTTTATAGCCCTTCCCACCCATAACACCACCTATTTTCAGCTCACTGTTTAACTGGAGACATTCTAAGAGGTTACAGACCAACAGTGAGCCATGAGCTAAAGGCAACCTACAAACTGGCTGGTTTCAAAGCCAGCACCTCTCAACTCTCTGGAAGATGTGACCACCCTTTTGCACTAGGGCAAAAGCAGCAGAAAAGCCAATTTGCTGCCTCCTTGACCAATGCAATTTACAGATGCTTTAGCTCCAGGCACGAGCACAGCTCAGTGTACCTTTGCCTCTGCAAGAAACATCAGCACCAGGAGCTCCCAGCCCTGCTCAGACACCACCCTCTCACTGTGTGAGCCCGTTCAGTAAACTGGATCAGTGGATCGATCCAAGCTAAAAATACCCCATTTCGTTGTTTGGGCTTTCTTTTTTAGAAAAACTGCTGGCACTGCAACAGAGAACAAGGCACTTTGAACTCTGCTTCGAATGCCTGCCTTAGGAATAGTCCTCTCTGCTAGAGGAGCCTGTGGGGCAGTTGTCAGTCATAACATCTCTAAAGGGACCCAACTAATGACAGTCCACCCACCCAGTGCTATTAAAACACGTGCAGGTTAAAACCCAGCACATAACACATTTTCAAGCTCCTGCAGCACCATTTGACTGCAGTTTCCTCCAGACCACAGTTGCAGGTACACCCTGCTTAATAGCAGCCCCACCGTTCCCAGTGCTGTACCTCGCTGTAAGCAGTGAGCAATGGAATGGCACGTAGAAGCCAAGCACTGGAATTTAAATGGAATGGCAAGGTAAAACTGGTTTGTAATCTGGCTGTTCCCTTTTGCACCTAAAATAATTTCATAATCCAATGCAGCCAGTTGACGGTCCATTAGACTAAGCTTGTCACTACTTACAGCTTGCCCACATGGTACGGGTCTGCTCCGAAAGTGTACAGAGGGGGGCAGCTCCCATGAAGTGCAGTGGGCTTCGGACAGGTCCTAAATGACTTCTGAGGAAGCTCTCCAGCTACACAGCACAGGATCAGCACCTTAACTCTCATTTCTCCGAGAGGCTGTAGTTCAATTAGTGCAGCAACTTCTTCCCTTTCTCATAACCCATCATTCCTCTTCTAGCCCAGGAACTAGTCACAGCTGCTGTAGGAGAGCAAGAGCATCTCCAAAAACCCTCATCTGCTCAAAAGGTGGGTAACAAAAAAATGAAAACAGCCACAGAAAGCTGCATTCTCCAAGGTACGCAGGCCACGTAAAATAAAAGCGAAGGGCCCAAAGTGCAACACTTGCCATCAGCTTCAATTAGCAGCAAAGTGGGGTTTGGGAAAACAAGGGCCTCTTCAGAACTGCTATAGGGCAAAGATGAAATCCCAGAATTAAAAACAAAATCCCCACATGTACATTAATATTCAGAGGCAATTACCTTTCAGCTTAAAGTCAGCCAACATGCATCTTACTACAGCAGCTCTTAAAGCAATCTTGTTTACAATTGGAAATGGATTACATTATCTCAGCTCCACCTATCCACATAATGCAGAGCAAACTGTCAAACATAAAATTACAAAACGGTTATTGTAAGGTATCCCCTTCAGCATAAGAATTAATTTGACCTATTTTATTACTAAATTATTACTCCCACACAAATTTTCCATCATAGATATCTATCAGTGCTGACATTTATATTCCAGTGAGGTGCTCTCGGATGCATATTTTCTTCTTCTCCATCTCAAAGGTGTATTGAGCAGATTTGATGTAAACAGCCTCCTGCCAAGCTAGTTAAAATTCCTTAAACTTTATACATACAATTAGGTTGTGACAATAACCATTTGCTTTAAAAAAAGAAGAGCGAAAAAAAAAAAAAAAAGAAAGAAAAAAAAGAGAGAGATCTACAGTTTCAGATTCCGAAGCAAAATACTTCACAACTTAAAGAAACGATTAATCTAAATTTAAAGAGGACCTACAGATATTTTTACTACAACTCTGGCAGGTTGTTCTGATTGTCACCAAGAGACATGATTTGGCCCTGATTAACAATGTGCTTAAGTCCTATTAAAGCCAATGGAAGTTAATCATCTGTTTAAGAGCTTTGCTAAATCAGGACCAGAACAGGAGACATTTCCAAAAAATCTGGGACTAAATTGAACACACACTAATTAGCTGCACACACCAATTACATGATTATGGATGAAATGCAGTTGTTTAGCATTTAGAACAGCACACTTTGTGTGGAATCATTTAGAAATAAGGTCTAATTATCATTCTATAACAGGTCCCACAATGCATTATAACCTACATATACCATGTTAATTTCAGTTGAAGAAATAGCTTAAAAAGGAAAAAAAAAAAAATCCTCCAGTAATATTTGTCCAAATTCTCAAGCGGACCAAAATCTGACCCTTTTGGAACTTTACTGTGTTCACAGTGAGACCATCTGAGCACTCCTGCTCAGCTCTGTTTTCTTATTGCTACATTTTGCTTACAGAAAATACTCACTCTTGCATTTCAAAATGTAACATTTGTATTCTGTGCTGCCCAAGGACTTAAGCCCTGCACTCAGGAAACAAACAAATTGGCACAGATTTGCATAACCAGGATTACAGATATCAGCAAATTATTGCGCGCACAAATCAGGAGATGCTGAAAGTATAATTGTGAATGATCTCAACCATTTGAACTATTTGACATTAGCCACGTTTGCCAAGTCTCAGTCGTATGTCCCTTAGCCTGATATTTACTGTTTCTTCTTAGCAGCAAGATTTTCAGAGCGGTGACTATGAGAGTCTCCCCTTTCTTAAAACTGGGGGGGGGGAAGGCATTCCCAACCCCAGAAAAGCCATGCTTCACTGCAAAATGCAGCTCAGAAACAAGAGGGTACATCGAGAATTACATTTATTAAACAAACACACACAAAAATAATCTTACGGCACGTAAGGCAATCTTGCGACTGAAAACTTGACTCATGATTGTGAAAGTTTGGAGTTGGCGTGCCAACTTGGTGAGCCATCTGCTCACCAACAATTTATAAACGAGACTGCTGCCAAAGCCACCCGATTACTCAGTTCTAATATTAGTGATGTAACTAAAACATGTTTGTAGGGTTTGTCTCCCCGTGAACCAGGAAGCACAGGGAAAAAAAAAAACAACACACACTCACAAAGGAAAAGTTAAAAATAAAAGAGGTAAAATGTATTTATGCTCAATATTCCCTTCAAGTCTGATTAGCAGGAACACTCAAGATTAATTCAATGCTTCAGTTCTGTAATTCCCTCCAAACCAAGGCAGAAGGAAAAAAATTGGTAGAGTGATTACAAATGATGAGACAAGGTGAATCATACATTCTGTATCCAATGCCCATTTCTTTGTTAATGATTCAAACAGAGCTTTGTTAAAATAAAACACAGCATGTTAAAGGAAAAAAACAAACAAAAAAAACCCCCAAAACACAACCCACCACACCAAAAATCCACCACCTCATAATAATATTTAATATATTTTGACAGACTAAAAAAATAATAATCAAGAAAACGTGCTTATAGGCTAGCAGGTACCACTGCTGCTTTTAGTAGTGATTCTAACTTTACCATTAGAACCAGGCAATTTTGGCTAAAACCACTATCTTATTGAAACAATTTCTTCCTTATTAAAATTCCAGATTAACTTCCAGCAGTGGAAAACTGCTGGAAGTTAATCTACAGTAAATAATCCTTGGGGCAAAAGATACCATAAGGAAACTGCACAGAAAATTACTCACTCCATCATTTTTAAACGTTGAGTCACAATTCAGTGTTGTTGGCCTGAAACTCCACATTTATCTCCATGGCAAGGAAGTCGCAAATCCCAAAGCAGAGCCAGTATTCCCAGAGCTCAGACTCGTGGACGCGCTGCGACAGCAGTAAACCCAGGAGTATGTGATGTCTTGCACCAGCATTTCCATGCAGCACCTTCTTCCCATTGAAGTGAAAAAGCAGTTTAACCACTGCCTTCAATGAGAGCAAAATGAGGACATTTCTGAGTGCTCTATAGGGGACATTAATACGACAGAAAACACAGGTAATCCTGGTGGTATTAATTAAGAGGACAATGACAGCGATAAGCAACCCCGCTTCGTTTCAGAACCCCTTGCTCTATCGCTGCCAAAAGCAGTAGCTTTGAAATCTGCATTTTGAAATTAAATGCATCATCATTACACTATTACTGTTCTAATTAGCCTCCTCAACAACAGATCGGCTTTATTTACAATTAATTTTGGTTAATGAGTTAGTTGTCGTTTTATCTGATGGATAATGGGAGAGAGAATTAATAATTGCTTAATCCACATGAAATTCTGTTGTTCACATAGTGCACAAAATTTTGACAAATGTTTCTGAATCCCAGCCAACAACCACCAGCACATTTTCACTATCTGAAAGCAGCCAAAGCTCAGCAAATGTTACCATATTACATTATAGTAGATTGAACTGTTTATATATATAATTAGAATTATTATTATAAACTACAGTCATAATTATAAATTGAATTTTCATTGCCAGCTCCTAAGGAAACTTTCCCCCTTCCAGAACACCTGGCCAGAACAATTAATTCAGGTCATCTCCCTGATGGCCTACCAAGACCTACTGCAGGTACAGTTGCACAAGAGAACAATGCAGAGACCTAAACTGGGAAGAAATTGTCTTCTCCAATTGTCAACATTCTACATATCTCATACTTGTGTCCATACCCCTCCAATGAACCCTAGTCTGCCTCTGAGGCCAGTTTAATTCACAGTCCTAGTTTTTTAGCTAGGCATTAGTTTTAAATGATGATCTTAAAGGTCTTTTCCAACCTAGGCAATTCTGTGATTTTGCCTCTGCCCAGACCTGAGTAATGATCTCACAACAGGAGACTCATCAGAAATTCCTCAAAGGGACTCTCATGCACCACTAGGTTCATAAGGGCATTTGGATGCCACAGCAAAGGCAAGGAAAACATAACAAGCCAGGGCACCAATGGACATTCACGTGTGTCACAAAACAGAAGGGATGATAGTGACCAGCCGAAGCAATATCCCAGCACAATTCTCTATTTCCAGCACAGCAGCCTGCTGCTGAGGTGCTGTCTGTCAGATGCAACAGTAAACTTATGAATCTCCTCATATACAGTCATTAAGGAACCTTTGATAATTATACTACAATTATCACACTCATTTCTACAACAAAACCACCATTTTTACTCTTTTCCTACAGCGCTGTACTCTGTTGTTACCAAAACCCAACCAGGTTTCCACTACAAGAGTGGCTGCAGTTGGGACACAGATAAAACATCTTGACATGAAGATGAGCAAGTACTTTACAGAGCATCATTATGGATTATTTCCTGGAATGCACTGCAGTTTGCTTTGGGTTTTAATACATATGTGATATATATTTACTAGAGCAAAAAATCTCACTACTATCGATTTTTCTATAAATATTTAATGGTTACCAGTCAGAAGCTAAATTTAAGTAACAATAGCGCTAACAAAATTAAATAAACGAAGCACTTCAGAAGTGTGAGAAAAAAGGCAAATTCCTCTTTTAAGCATTTTAGTGCAAGGGCAGTAAGACAGCAACCTGAAACCACGTTACGTGCTGACAGCCTGAGTCATGTCTGGTCCCCCAGCCTGACCAGCGAGGGGATTTTGTGCAAACGTCTAACAAAAAGGCAGGTTCTGCGAGCAGCAGCCTTAGCAGAAACTGACTTCCAACAACATTTTTCCATGCGTTTGACATTTGAAAAGGGTGGCGTTTAATGGCTTTTCCTTCAGCAGAAGCACAATTCACATACCTCTCTCCTCTTTCTGGTTTCCTAATTTCATGAGACTTGCATGATTCTAATATTTTTCAAGCCTGTACGTCTCTATTGTATGTGACCGAAACTCTCAGTGCCTTCAATGTGTATTTACCCACAGAGCACAGGTACAGGCTTGTCAAGAACCAGGGCTGGACACATTTTCATGGTATTTTCTCCAGCTGTCAGCCTTCTCTACTTGGTATTAGCTACTCTGGGAGCAGCTGACTGGTAATAACACTTATACTCTGAGAAGACCCTGGTTTGAGACTCACATATAGGATTTTGGAGGAATAAAGAAATTGTACAACCGATAGAATACAAATTTGAAAGAACAGAAGCATAAACTCAGAGCTCTCACAGCCTGCTAACGTCATACATTACTTGACCCTTAAACACACAAGTAGCACATCATTCTTCTGAACTCTTGAAAGCTAGCTCTAATCTGACATTCTGAAGCCACACACACAACTGATGAAGCTGAGTGCCTCCCACCTATAGGAGCTGAATTCGTATCAACATTCATTTCTCTAATTTTTCTCCACCTCTTCAGATGGTAATTTTATTCACCCATTTGTATCTCTTCAACTGGCATTCTTTGTGAAGCTCTTGAAGATTCAGCACTGAGAAGGCACGATATAATGAGGAGATATCATTACATTCCACTCTAGAAGAATAGATTATCCAAAGGATAATACCTAACAGGGATGGAGACAGAGGCCGGAGTATTTAAACCAGAGGAAATTTTCAAACAGGAGGATTCAAGTAAAGCCAATACCCCCAGTTCATCCTTACAACTAGTTGGAGACATATCAGACTCACCCAAGAACCACCTGTGCTAGTAGCAAGGTCAAAACAACTCCTAAAGTTGACCCAATTTGGGGAGATTAAACCATAAAACTATTACACACATCTACATCTAGGACACGCCTACATCTGAAAGGTCACAAGGATTATGGCACAGTGTGAATTTATGGCCCAGCAGTGTATACTAATATATTTCTGTGCTCTGCAAAATTCTAAAAGAACACTCTAAAATAGTATATTAATAGATTAACATTATATAATAATATAATAATTGTATAGTACACTAATTATTCTAATAAGAGATTAGAATAATATCCCAAAATATTTCTCTACCTGTGCAAACACTGCACAGGTGCCAGGCCACTGCAGACTCTCTTGACATGCAGGGAAAGAGGCCCCTCACCACAACACGACACATGGAATACAAAGGACCTACCTAGGAACACACAAAAAGCAATGTGCAAAATCACTAATTAATAAGATTTGTTCCCCCTTGGGGGCCATTATCTGGATAAAGCAAAACACACACTGCAAGGTAGAGATTTCTTGAGAAATAAGATTAAAACTCACCAAAACCAAACCCCTTTTTATTCTTCTGCCCGAGCCTTCTCCTGCTATCACAGACCTGGCTGCCAAACAGAACAAGGTCTTCAGTCTACTACAACTCTTTCCTGGAAACTTTCAAACCACCCATGACTTAAAAGAATAGCTACTCTTCCCCACATGAACAGACCTCAGAATTCTTCTGTGTAAAAGGACTTGCTGTTTTCATCTAGAAAGTGGCAACTTCTTTCATTTTCACAAGAAAGGAATTCACCCCATCCTGTTTGCTGCTCTTTGGACAGAAGCAGCTGTTTTAAGTCACACCACTGAAGTTTAAAGGATGCACACACACAGTTACCAAAATCCCTCTCATTTTGTGTTTTATGGCTAGACCATTACCTGAGAGCACATTCGCTTGCAGAGGGAATCATAAGATGTCTGAAGGCTGAGCTGAGGACTAAGAAAAGGTAGGTGTGAATTCTCCTATGACAGCGCACACACAGAGATTCCCAAATCAAAGAGTAACGATGAGGAAAAATAATACAGACTTGGGCATATCCCAGGCTTCTCCAGCCAGCTTTCTGGGCCACTCACCAGCATCACTTTCATGGACTGAGGGAACTCACATCCTTTGAGAAAAACCAGGAGAACATCCCTTCCTTCTGATGGAATTAGGGGTTTTTTTTATGGGTGAGGGGGAATGCAAGGGAAACAAGACTAATAAGGAGCTGAGAAGACTCCAGCTGAAGGTCACAGCACTGGTATCTTTAGGATAACACTAGTTTTGTTTAAGTGGATGAACAAAGGGTATAAACAAGAAAATATCCCTCATTGGAAACTCAAGATTTGTCGTGTATGTGGTTTAACTGCAAATGGAGCACCTCTATCATAAGCCCTTCCATTAGCTGGAGATAAAACACTGGCTGCCTTACTTCTTCACGTAAGAAGAGGAAACTTCATGAGGAAAAAAAAAGGTGATAGACAGGACAGTCAGACAAGGTGAATTTTGTGCTTCAGTATGACCTACCTTCTTTGGAAACTGCTTCAGGCTTCCACTCCCCAGGACAAAGGACCTGATACTGAGATGTGGCTGGGTTTTCTACCCCCACCACATGAAGCTTCTGGGTGGACAGTAGAACTGAGTCTTCAAAAGGCCTTTTCCAACCCCTTTCTCTCTCTCTCCTACTGCAGTGACCACACCTGTACCCAGAACAACCTCAGGTGGTACCAATAGCACAGCAGAAAGAGGGGGTGAAAATAAACAGCCTTTACAGCTTCCCCAGGTAGGGAGAGGGGAGGTAGGCCCATGCCTTGTGTAAAACCCACAGCCTGCTACGAAGAGGGACTCTACCTATTTACGGAGATGATGCACTTGAACTCTGCTAGTTTTTTCATTCACCACCAGTTGGTAGATGTACATGTTCACACCCTTCATAGCAGGGTTGAGAGTACAGTTTGGCCCTAGAACAGCTCTCCAACCACCTATAGGTGTTCCCCCATTCCTGAGGGGGCACAGGGATCCAACCACCCATCTCAGCTACACCAGAGGGGAGATCAAGAACCCTGTGACCTCTCTGGACAGGCTGAACACAGAATAACCATGAGTTAAATGAGCAGGTACAAGACCCACAGAGCCTCTCACCTCCATGGCGCTATGCCTCAGTCACACAGCCTTATAGGAATAAAGCCCCAAACCAGAAAGCAGTAAAAAGAGGTGTGGAGAAATCAGAAGTCAGTTAAAAAAAGGAGGTTCTATTCACGGAAGTTTACATGACCTATCCGCACAGAAACAAGGGGGATGAATCAAGCCCATGTTTTTCCAGGAAGAGTGTCTGCTGTTTTCCAGCACTCTCCAATGTACCACCTGTAACACCACTTGCAGGTGACCCTGCCAGCCAGGGCTATGCTCACAGCCAGAGCTTCTGCCAGCATCACTCCACCTGTAAGGGATTACAGCTCTTCAAAGCCGCAGGCTGACACAAGGGTGCCAGCAGAAGCCGGTAATGTAGACCTGGCTCCAGATCAAGGACACATTTTGCTGGGTGTAAATAGGGGTTTATCCACACACAGACCTGGTAACACTTAGTTGTATGGGAAGAGTTAAAATGCCGTGGTTGCTCTAATGTAATCACACCAGAACAGGGTGCTTTAGGACTACCGCAATTATTCCTGTACAGGACAGGAAATAAGCTACACTGGTATTCAGGTACTTCTGAATGCATCTCATCGTGGGGCTGTGAGAATTAAATGTAAAACAGCTCCTAAGCAAAGCAGATATTGTAATACAATTCTGACTTTTGACAAGGAAGGCCTAAAAGGTACCAACCAAATCTCCCTCCTAAATGATCTACAGCCTCTGTGATTCAGAGGAAAAAGGCAAGAGGGGGAAAAAAAGCAGCACAGAAACATGAAGGGACACCTCCATGATGACAAGAGCCAGGGGAATAAACTGGGCCTCTGGTCACCCATACCCATCAAGCCTCAGTCATTTCTCGGTGGTACAGCTGTGCTCCTTTCCACTGGGATGCAGCAGTCAGCTGCCTGGACTCTGAACAAGCACTCACTGCTCCAGGCAAGGGACAACACGGTGTGTCACAGGCTCTGTGCCCGGGCTAGCAACAGGTCTCATTACTATAGAGAGCAACAGCACCACCTTCTCTTAAATTTTCTAAGGAGCTGCTTCAAGGTGGCTCCTCCAAGGAGTTTCATTCCCCGGGGTCACTGAGGAGCTGTGCCTTTTCCTTCTGGCTAGAACAGCATCACTCCATCAAGGTCCCTCTGGGCACCAGAAGGAGGATGAGCAGCACTCGCACTCAGTAATGCACAGAGATGACACAGGTAGCTGCATTTCCGTCTGAAAAACCTAGTCCTGCAAACTGTCTGGAAGACTAGAGGGGGGCTGTGGCCCACAGAAGGAAACAAGCCCTCGGTCCAATTTCCCATTGATTTCCACAGGGATGGCACATCCCCCCAGGCTCAGGGATGGGAAAGACAGAGTGCTCTCTAGACGGTCTCTCATCACCCAGCTATCAATGTGCTGCATTTTCAAGGAAGAAGAGGGACGCTCTTTTTGTTGGCACATCTGAAAAGGAACTGAAATTCCAGAAGCAAACATTGAAAACTTGCTGACTACCAAGCTAGCAAGAGCACCGAGTGTTGTAACAGGGTGTGTACCCAGGAAAGTTAACTGAACCTGACAGTCCAAGAGAGTAACAGAAGCTCCCTAAAAAAGGTGTGTGCTGCAACAAAGCCCAGGCAGGTGACCTCTCAAAAGACTTCCATCAGAATGAATAAAAACCTATGTAATGAGATTAACTGATCATTGAGCTCCACCCTCATTATAACACTCACTGAGAGAGGGGAATGTTTTTGCAGCCAGGTACCTGACTCCAAAGGGAATGCCTGAGAGACTGTGACAGAAGATAGGAAAAATACGCAGGGGAACCCTCTGCGGGGTGAGCTGCAGATAGTAGCTACTCAAACACCTGCTGGTTTCAGTGGCTACTCAGTGTTCCTCTATACACAAAGTTTGTATCGGAAGAACTATTCCGTGATTTTAACCATAGTGAACAATCTAAGCTGATGTGGATGGAGTTCCAACAATCCATCATGCATCCCAGCAAGCATTTCATTTCCAGGTAACCTTTTTATTTTTTTAATTATTGTTTTATTAATGTAAAGAAAGAGTGTAACACTGCAGAGCTTCAGTTCCTTAAGTGTGGACAACACCTAGAGTTCTGTTTAAAGCCTGATCACCGCCTTTCTATTTGTTATTTTTCCTCCTTAAACTTCAAGAAAGCTAAATCTTTGATTAGTGTTATTTCCTTGGCAATTCTCAGGGAGCTTCAGGTTAAAAGACTGAAGCAAAGTCAGTGCTCCTGTGAGTGTCCAAAGAAGCTCACTTCCCCCAGTTCCCTTCCACACTTTATTGAACTCACTCCCTATGTCTAAGCTCACCTTGGCATAGTGCATCTTCACCACCCTTCAACCACAGGTATGTCTGTATCAGGCATCATCGTGAAATTCCACAGCTGAGCTCTCTAAACCTCAAACTGTCCAGGTTGGAAAGTCAGTCACAGAGGATGGAAGGACATCTCAAGAGACTGTCTGAAGTCCACTCCCTGATCAAAGATACCCAGACCAATAGATGTTGTCTACTCTACTCCTTAAAGGCTGCTGAGGAAAAAGATTCCTTAAGCTCCTTGAGGTTATCCAGACCAAGTTTTTAGCACCATATGCAGCATTTCACACTTCCCGAGATATCTGGGAGAACTGGAGACCAGAATCCCCACTTCAGAGCACAGCAGTTTCACTGCCAGAATTCTGCATGCCCCAGCGCACGTGTCAGGGGAGCAACTGCCTCAATGTGCTCATTCAGTCACTCTCCCCCCACCCCACCCCCCCCGGTCTCACAGCCCAACCCAGCCAGCTTCAACCACCCTCCCTAAAGAAAAGCCTCCTGCAGAGGCTCAGCCTCCATCACCTCATCCTACTGAAAAAACACAGACTGAGCCAAAAAGAATGCCAGTGCAAGGGAGCAGCCACATGTGCCCGGGCAGCAGGATCTGACGATGGCAAGGCTTTTGAGTCATGCATGAGGCACAAAGCAAGCTCTAATTTTATGCAGTTTCACTTCAAAAGGCAGGCTCCGTAGTTACTTTTCTTGCACCATACAGATGTGGTGCTGAGACAGCTCTGGTACGTGAAATATTCTGCTCAGGGCAGCACAACTGTGACAAAACAGGGCTTGTACGAAGATTTAGAGTTGAAAACCAGAAGTAATCAAGAAAGATGTGAGGCTTTGAAGTTACTAAAAAGAGAATGCAACCGATAGCCCAGTCTACCTGGATCACTGGGAATACAACAGTGGCTACATCATAAGACCTTGCCAGAGTTCTTTTGAAGTACTGCTGCTGAAATCACTCAGGTTTCATACTGTTGTCCCAATAGCTGTCCTGTCAGACTGTGTAATCCTTCCCCATCATGGAGAAAATGCAATTGCCTCCTTATTTCCAGCAACAGAGTGGGTCGCGGATGCACATTTCCTAAGTCAATTTCTCATAACTTTGTAACACTTCGAGCTACTATAAACACCTCTTGAAAGCATACCACAAATGCAATCAGTTTCAAACATCAGATGTTGGGTTTGATATTTAGGATTGTTCTGACTCTGTTTCATTTAAGGGTTCCTTCTGTCTATAAAAGCAAAGATAAGAAAGTTATCTGGGACACCCGTTGTAAAGTCGCTAATTCAAGAGGAAATTTTCTGCCACTGGCTGTCAGGTGCTGTTACTATTTTCTGTATGATACCAGGCAAGAGGTCTTTGAGAAGTACCCTTTATCCTATACAAAGCAGTCATCGAGTCAATTAATCGAGTAACTGTGCCCGAGCTGTTTCTAAAAGGGATGTTCCTCTAAGTCCATTTTAACTTACAGGGAAAAAAAACCCACAAACAAATCTAATAACTATAGTAAGAACTCAGTGTGGTATGATGAGAAGGTGACTGGTCATTATTTCTTTTTAGAAGTCTCTTTTATAAGGATTCCCCATCAGCCTTTAATTAGCGTGCCAGTTCCCATTCGGAGGCTCCTGATCACTTGCAGCCCAGTTCAACATTCACCAAAGGCAAGACAGAGTCCCTTGAACTTGGTGAGATCTATAGGAGGGCTCAGGAACATGCAGGGAACACTCTAGTACCAACACGAAGCTAATCGAGCAGGTCTTTGACACCCTTCTCTGGGTGTCAGCCTTTGGAAGAGTTTTTCCTACAAAGATCAGAGGAAAATCTGGACTTCTAGATTTTGGGCTACGTAAATGTATCGTCTGTACTCAGCAGGGATAGCACTAATTTGTCTTTTGCTGTAGAAAAAAGTGAAATAATCTATCAACTTCTTCAGTTCGACTATTTACACGTATTTTAAATCTTTGCTTACATAAAAGTACAATAAAATATTTTACAACAGAGCATCTGCCAACATACGTACAGTATTCTGCTGAAGGCAGATCCATACCTTAAGGGATATGTAAGATCATTAGTTAGCTATGACAGGCGATTTACTGTGATTTATCTTTCAGGATCATCTCATTCACAAGGAAAATTGAGTGTCAGCCCCATCCATAACCTATGCATACCATCTAGATACTTGAAAATGGTAATAGGTTGAAGGATGCAGCAGACAGCTCCCCAGCACCAGCCAAAATATTTAACCTGAAACCTTTTGGAATAGAACCTGAAAACATCAGTAGCCCAGCCAGAACTGCTAACACAGATTGCCAGGGGCTAATGAACGTAGAAAACTCTTTACCTAGCATGGAATTTTACTTTTGCTGGGAGAGCACTGCTCAGTCATTTGGGTACAGATCCAAGAAATTTCCTTCTTATGGTTTTGCCTCTGTTTGAGCCAGACACAAACTAAGGCTAAATTAAGAGCCATGTTTCAAAACGATTAAATGGAAAGCAAGAACAAAGGTCAGAACTTAGAGCTCTGCCCCGCAGGTGTGCATCCCAAGCGCACGGCTAAATAGGGCCATCCGCATCCTGGGGATGACTGGAAACAAAACCAGGAATTTGGGGGCATTTGGGGTCTGATCCACGTACCACTTCACGTACCAGGTCCTCCGTGAGCAAACCCTTCCCAGCCAGAATGATATGCCCTGGGCTTCAATAGAACAGCAGGCCAGCAGGAGATGAGCCTCCCGTGACTCCACTACACAGAAATACAACGCAGCCACTTCTTCCACTTACAACGAAGGAGGATGGATCAATCCAAGGGGAGCTACCAAACTCACACAAAATATTTCAAACAGCAATTCCTCCTCACTGTCCCACCTCCACCTCTCCTCCAAAAAAAAAATTATTTAAAAAAAAAAAAAAGAGAGGTCACAGGTCCCTCGGTTACTGAACCTTTAAAAGGATTTCCTGTACCCCACAAAACAGGTGGAAAGCTCTAAAGCACAGCCTGGTGATTTAGCCTACACATCCCAGATTCAAGATTTGGCCAAAAACCTTAAATGAACCAACGTAACAGCTGCCACAAAAGCCGACAACCTCTAATCAATACCTTCCACGTTTAAGACAGAATAAAACCACCTCTCTGCAAAACATTCTTATGCCTGCAAAGAGGAAATAAACTACAGCTACTTTAAGAAGCTTGTGTTTTCCTTGGCTTAAGAACCCCAGGCAGAGCCCCTCATTTTTCAACAGCAGCAGATGCTTAATGCAGAGCAGCAGCGATGCAAGCAATCGAGACACCCGCGAGATACCACAAAACACATTTGAAAAAAAACAAGACCTTCACGAAGGCTGTGGATCCATGTGTGTAGCAAGAACTAACGAAGCTTAAAAACCATTGAAAATGTTAACACAATGAACAGAAAATATTGAATGTGTTAAAGTATTTTTGCATGACTTCATCCTGGAGCTCTTTATTCCCTAATTTGACTCTGGTTTTCAGTCTAGATTATAAAGAAGATTTAAAACAGGGAGCTTTTTCTCCCTTCCAGTGAAGGCTTCCCATTAATAAAAAAGAAACAAAGAAAATGAAGAAAGTGAGTAGTAAAACCTTTACAACATAATAAAATATATCAGAATCCCAGTGCAGCAGGATTGGAATTGTCTAAAGATGCTGAATTATGATCGGTTGTCATATAAAGTTCAGTCTGGAGCATTAGCAATCATACTCTCTAGCAACATGTATATAATTGGGAAATCTTCATAATAACCCTCAGGTTTAAAGGCTCGTAAAAAGTGTGTTTTACTCATAATTTGCAGGAGGAAAGAAGAATTCTTAAAGGAAAGCAACATCTTTCTCTCAGTGAGAAAGACCGTGAAGGCAATACACTATGTATTTTGAAGCAAGCAACCCTAAAAGCTCTCCCTTTCTTTCACAGTTTTTGGTGTATTATTATAGAAACACTCAGTTTAACAAGATAGATACCTATGTAACTATAGTACACACAGTAGAAATAAAATCATTATCACGTAGAGAGGAACCCTCTGAAAATACACTGGAAGGAAAGCATATTATATCATTTTTGAATACAAGTACAAAGTTACTGTAAGGTAAATACCTTGACATAATTTTGTATCCAGTAGTAAAACAAGCTCACGCACACACACGGAAAAGAAAGACTGTTGGTTTTACAAAATGTGTGCAAGCTACGTTTATCCACCTCCAACACAGAGCACGAGAACAATTATTAAAGTATTCTGAGCACTTGACATACTGGGTAGACTCCCAAATGTCTCTACATTTTCTCAGTTTCTCCCTTGACATTCTAAAACAAAATCCTTTCAGTTTGTTAGGGAGTCAACTACTGAGTGCCATAAACTTCTGATTATCCCAGCTACTTTTGGACTTGCCAAGGCAAAGCTGAGGTGATGAACAGTATGCCAAAGTTTCTACACAAAATAGCAAAAATACAACCGCCACCAAACCCAAATATTTTAACTTTATATTTTTACTAGAGTAAAGCCTTTTTGTAAATAAAATGTGCTTGTTTTCAAATAAAACTAACTCAAGCTGCTTGGGGAAGCACAGTAAGTAATAACGATAACAACAACAATTTCCATTTGGATTTCAAAACCTGATGATACAAAACCAACACATGTCAAGCCTGGTGTTTTCCTACCTGGAACAGTTAAGGACCAGCTCTCAAATGCCACCTTGGGATAGCTCAGACTAGTAATCCCGTTCATGTTTAGATGAGACACCAGCATGAACAAGAAAGGAAAAAGTAAAAAAAAAAATAATAAAATTCTACTCTGTCCTCCTTTTATTAGCAATGCCTACAGCAGTGGTTAAGACCTGGTAAGGAAGCCAAGGACCCAGAGGACCAGACTAACCCCAAACCTGCTACTAGAGAAAAACAGGTTTAAGAGAAGACTTACTGCTTGCCATGTGACTGGGGGAGGTATGCTGCCCATTGGGTGTGCTGGAGGTGAGGTCGATGGCCATGCCGGAGTGCTCCCTTTCGGGCGAAAGCTCATTGTCACCTGCTTTCAGAAAACAAGCATCCTGTAAGTTTCCATCCCCTTCTTCAGCAGAGCAACACAATGAATAAAAAGTACAACTCGCTTGCTCCGTTTACCCTTCCCTCCTATAACAGGGGAGTCTTCCACAGCCTGTAAAAAATGAGCTCTCTGTGGCCACAAGTAAACATTTGACTGACTGATTTTAAGAGCTTCCCTCCTCAAACCAGTGTCACCAGTCTTCCACACACACACCTGGGACAAATCTTGCCCCAGCTGCTTTGTCTCAAGAGAAGTTAGCATTACTTCTCCGCTTGCAGCTGCTGAGAATCCAGGCTGGGCAGGAGAAGGCTGAAACAGCCCTTCCACAGTATGGATGTTCCCCCCAAAGCTCTGGGCTAACAGACAGTTACACAAAGCACTTACACAAACCCCGGTATAGAAAAGAGAAGAAATGCACAGTGAAAGGCAAAAAATGTTTTGGGCTGCAATTTGAATTTCTGAAGATTAAATTCTCTCTCTTATTTGTAAAGTTTGTTCATCCTCAGGAAATATTTAAACTCTCACCCATGCACCCACCCCCAAGCATTTTGCAGCCACACACAAAGTTTAAATGCTATTAATTCAGCATCATGTCAACACAAAGACCATAGACAAGGAAGTTAAAGTTTTGTGCTTCTCATTATAGAAAGGAGAACAGGAAAATAAAAAGCAATTCAGAATAATCAAATGAAATGTCTACTTACATGTTATATATCCATCAGCAGCCTCTGCTTCCATAGTCAAAGTGCAGTGCTGCAAGGCAGAAAAGTACACCCTCAAAGATGCCTGTCAGCAACAACCACTAAATGATTAAACTTACTTAAAGTACCGAGTAGTTGCCCATTTTACCGCTGTTGCAACTATTGCCTAGAGAAACACACAAGTGTGCTGCATGTGCTCATTTGCAAATCACTGAGCTCTTCCTGCAAATTATGTGAGTGAAGAAATTCAGCTGCCTCCTGGGCGGGTGGCATTGGGACCATCTCTGTCCCCCACTTGCATTTTTAACCTGATCTGAGAGGTTTTTTCCCCTGACTTTCCACTTGTTTTTTTTCAAGCTGGGATGGTAATGCTTAGTTATCAGCTCTTGCAGCCGGAACAGACTTTGAGAAGATGGATACTATTAACAATTGCTCTTTTCACACACGCTCCAAAGAGACTCCATCCTGATATAAACAAAATAAAACCCTCCCCTGTCCGTTCCCCTTTGAGAGGGTCGTTACAACTGTTTGTCGCACACCACCACACACATGTGCACACACACACACGCCTGTACACGCACCTGTTCACTCGAACCCTATTTATTTGCCACAGCAGAGGGCTGAATGTCACACTTAATAGTCCCAGATCATGCATTTTGTGGCGTGAAGCAATCTTAAAGTTTCTGGAAGCACTTTGCTGACACAGAACAAGCTATTACTTTCCAGAAACCCAAGTAACTGTATAGAATGACACCCCCTAGCTATCATTTGATATATATTGAGGAGGGAAAAAAAAAAAATAAAAAAAATGAGAGAGATCAATAATCGTAACTGTGTTCTTTTAAGTGGAAAAGTTAAGAATCTGACATGACCAGAGGAGAATTTTATTTCCTCTCTCCCTCCACGGCCTCCTTTTTGCCTTTAGTTTCAAAACTCTCACTGCACCAGGCAGCTAAATTATTCACAATGAGCCATTTCTGTATTGATCGCCAAGTATATTTAGCCCTGGCTCCTGGAATTTCTCCATTACTTACTGGAAAACAGGCAGCTTCACTTCTTGTCTCCAAAACCACTTCCCTCCCCCTCCCTTAACCCGCTTTCCTTCCCCCCATCTCCCCCCCACCGACCTTCCCCCAATAAATAAATACTTTTCTCTGTGCTCTTCTTTGGTATAAAGCAGATCAAATTCCCAAGGCATTCAGCACATAACACTTAAATTTCAACCTGCCCAGCTGCTACCAAACTCTCTTCAATTACTGATTTTCACATGACGCTTAAAAAGAAATCTCAAAAAAAAAAAAGTTTTCAAAACAGGTAAGCCGCTTCCTCAAGCCCTTCAAAATTACCTTTTCTTCCCCCTAGTCCAGGTAGGCAGGCACACACTGAGAAAAAGAAAGAAACATCAGAAGCAACAGGGAAAGATCATCCCAGCCAATGAAGTGGAAGGAAAGAAAGGGGAGGAAGGGAGGAGGAAGAGAAAGGAAGACAAAAAGAAAGAACCATCTATAACCGAAATTAAAACACGGTTTGTTTTTTACTTTTTTATTTCTTCATGAGAAAGAAGAAGAGGAGGAGAAGGAGGAGGAGGGGGAAAGAAAAAAGTTTGGTAAACATTTTTAAGCCGGTGATGGCAAATCCCAGCTCCTAAGCCTCCCTCTCCACAACGAGTGGAGAAAGAAAGAGTTCTGCTCGGGCTGAAGACCCAGACGGGAAACTTTAAAAAATAATTTTTAAAAGAGAGGGGGGGGGAGGAGGGAGGAGTGGGAAGAGAGGAAAGGGGGGCAGAGAAACCCGGCCAGACACTTACAGGTGGGGCATGTGGAGCCGGGCAGCCCCAGGGATGAGCCGGCGGGGAAAGTCGCTCAGGAATGGCACATACTTTGAAGGAAGATGAAGACCAAAAAAAAAAAAAAAAAAAAAAAAAAGGAGGGAGAGGGAGGTAGGTCAGCCGGTGCTACAGCAATGCGATTAACCAGCGGGGAGAGACAGAGGAGAGAAAAACTTGATCCACCGGTTCGTTACGAATCGGCACGAAAACGGGGGGAGAGGGGGGATGTGGGGCGGGATGCGGTGAGGGGCTCTGGGCAGGGATGGGGCGAGGGGGGTGCCCGGCAGACGCGCTTACACCCCGCGCAGGAAACCTAGGCCAACTTCCACGGAGCGCTGCTCCGGCCCTGGGCGACAGCGGGCTCGGAGCCCCATCCCTGCCTCTCCCCGCCCATACCCCAACCTGTCAAAGTCATGGAAGTCCTGCCTCGTTTTTAATTTTATTTCCTATCCCCCCTCCCGGCTGCTCGCTCCCGCCGCCGCGCCAGGCCGCAGCCCCCCGGGGGCCCGCAGGTGGCGGCGGGCGCGGAGGGAAATGGCAGTTGGGGCCGGCGCTGCTAACGGAGCGGGCGAGCCCCGCCGCCCCCGGCACCCGCACCCCCGCCGCCCCGCTCCCACGGGCTGGATGTTTT
>WUAM01000335.1:3448787-3469211 GCA_024336885.1 Actenoides hombroni | reverse complement strand
CGCACTCACACACACAGTCACACACACACACACACACAGAGGGACAGGGACACGGGCGCGGCGCGCCCTCGCTCGCTCGCTCACGCGCATCCCCGGCGGGCGGGCTGCGCGCGCCGCCCCAGGCGCCCCGCGTCGCCTCACCCAAGGGCTGGGGAGCGGGCGGTAGAACGGGAGAGGAGGAGGAAGAGGAGGAGGAGGAGGAGGAGGACCGGGGAAGGGGGGGGACGACGCGGGGGGCGGGTGCCCGCGCCAGCAGGGCCGCTCAGCACGCTCGGCAATCGATTAGAGGACAAGTGCCAGTGCCGCTGCCGCCGTGTGCGGCTCCGCGCCTCACGCGGACGGACACAGGCGCGCGCTGCTCACGCGGGGCGCAGGACAGCGCCGCGTCCTCGCGTCGCGTGTCCGCGTCTCTGTCCGTGTCCCCGGGCACCACCCCGGGTCCCCCCCCTTTCCCCGCTCCTCCTGTTCCCCTCGGGAGCCGCCGCCGCCGCCACCGGGCGGCTGAAGTTGCCGGCGGAGTCATGATTCAGCATTTCTATTTTTAACCGGCGGGGCGCAGCGTCCGCCGCCCCTCGTCGCGGCCCGGCCCGGCCGCGCTGGCTTCGCCGCGGTGGGAAGGGCCGGAGCGCAGCCCGGGGACGGCGGAGAGCCGGGGGACGGGTTGGGAGCCGCCGTGCTCGGCATCGAATGCAACGATCAAAGTAGAAGCTAGTCAATTTTTTCTCCGTTCTCTAAGTGTTACGCTCAGAGGGAAAGCCCGGCTAAAAGAAAAGCCTTTCCGCGCTAGTTGGAAGTCGGTGTGGTGGGGAAAGGAGGAAAACCCTCGCTCTGCTTCTGGGCAGAGCTGAGGTAACACCTCCGAGGCCGCGGTCCCCTCGGGGCCTGGCCCAAGCCCACCTCAGACCGTTGGCAGGACTGCGCTGGGTCTGGCGTGCTGTGAGGGGCTGCGTGAGAAGAGTGTGGCCAGCAGGTCAAGGGAGGTTCTCCTCTCCTCTGCCCCGGTGAGGCCACATCGGGAGCACTATGTCCGGTTCTGCACCCCCCTGTTCAAGAGAGACAAGGAGCTACTGGAGAGAATCCAGTGGAGGCTACAAAGATGCTGAGGGCACTGGAGCATCTCTGTGCTCAGGAAAGGCTGAGACAACCTGGGACTGTTCAGCTGGAGAAGAGCAGCTTGAGAGGGGAGCTGATCAATAGCTAAAGGGCCCCTGGAGGGCAAGAGGATGGGGCCAGACTCTTGTCAGGGGTGCCCAGCAACTGGACAAGGGGCAATGGGCACAGGCTGGAACCCAGGAGGTTCCATCTAAACAAGAAGAAAAACTTTCCCTGTGAGGGTGCCAGAGCCTGGACCAGGATGCCCAGAGAGTTTGTGGTGTCTACTCTGGAGAGATTCCAGATCTGCCTGGACAAAGCAATCCGGGGCCCCCTGCTCTGTGTGGCTCTACTGGAGCAGGGCGGTTGGACAAGATGATCTACAGAGATTGCTTTCAGTCCCTACCCCATGCTGTGATTATGAGCACTTGACATGCTTTCGCACAGGAGCTTTCCCATGCAGGAAAGGCCAGATAAAACAGCATCATCCTTTTTTCCTTGAGCATCTGTTCATCAAAGCTGAACTGTTGGTGACTGTGGTAAGGCCATCATTAGGCACCAGAGTTAACACTATTAAGAAGCTGTGGTTGTGTAGGTCATGCATTATACACACAGATATTATTACATTTATATTTGCCGAGTTAAGCACACAAACACTAAGAAACATCGGGATTCGGTCTGCCAATACACCTTTGAGACTTTTCACCCCAGAGAGCAGCTGGCAGGAATAACAGGGAGTCATCTTTTATTTCCACCAGTACCAATGGGGAATAACACACACAGTATTAAACACCCAGGTTTTATGAGCTCAGCCACTTCATGCCAAAGTGACATTCTTCTTTGTAGTGGCAGAGCCACCCTACCCTGCGAAGGGGAGACAAACTCCACTTTTAAAGATGCATTAAATTATTCAGCCAAAGCTGCAGGAGTTAACAGACAGCTCTCTCCCCAGCACTACAAATTTTATCTAATTAGTCATTACACCACATCTGTGAAGTGGGTTAATTTAACTCTTCTGATTTTGCATAGGAAGGAGGCAGAAAGGTTTAGGGGACTGGCCCAAGGCCACAAAGAGGACTCAGAACTGAGCCTAGAAAGCAGACTTCTTGTTTCCCACGCCTACGTTTCAACTAGACTCAGCTTGCCTACGTCAGAAAATAGACTGGCAGAGCTAGAGCAGGGTAATTATACCATAACGGCTTATGCCGGAATAACTCTCCTTGCGGAAGTTCTCCTCCAGATGAAAAGTGACTTCCCAAAAGCTGTCCACATGAATTCACTCAACAGCACACACTTTGGGGTTTGCCCCTTTTAATCCCCCACACACACACAGTTCATTTTGGGGGTCAGAATTCCTGAGATGCGGGTCTTGGCAGCATTTGATCACTTTCACAGACCACTGAAAGAGCAGGGACAAATGCAAAACATGTCATTGAAATGCTACAAGTCTTGTCAAGATTTTTATGGTGCTTTTCATCAAAACATTGAAAACTGAAAGCTTCCAGCTGGCTTTCCTTACAGGTAATAATTTAACAGCTAACAGCTTTTCTCCCGAAGCTGCTGGAACCTGCTTGAGCCACGGAAGCTGATGGGAAAAGCCAGACCCATCCTCTACAGCAATTATTTCTTATTTTTTAATCCTGCTGCTCCATAAGCTCTGGAAACCAAATGAAGCTGTGAAAACAAGGAGTGACCAAAGGGAAAGGGACAGGGAATAAAGTGAAAGGGTTTGCCTTTTAAAATCAGCTTAAGTCCAAGGACTGCAGAGATGAGCGCATCTTCACTGCAGCAATGCCGGGGTGAATCACTGGATTCAAGACAAAACTCATCTCCTGGGCTGCAGCAAGAGCTCCACAGATTTACATCAACCACACCCCTGCTCCTCAGCAGAGCAGCTGTGATGATCTTGAGAACCAAGTGATGGTTTGGAGATCGGTAGACCAGGTTTGACACTCCAACCACAGCCATAAGTCCTCCACATATCTTCAGCCAAATCACTATTTCTCTGTGTTTCTGTTCTCCATTTCTGCAGTGAAGTGAATAACGTGATTAGAGTTTTTCTTCTGCCAACACCCCAAGAGCAATTCTCAGCTTTGCCATGGATTTCTGCCAGATTACAGAGGTCACTTCAGCACACCTCTGAAAGAGCCATCTCTGGAGTTCCTGTGAGCCCACTGGGCACCCCCTTTCCCTTCCATTTCCATCAACAAGACTCAAGCAGCCTTTGCACAGCCCTGCCTGTCCCAGGACAGTGTTCTGCCACCCAAGGCCAGCTGCCCTGAGGATCGCAGACTGTGCAAACTGCCACCTGCTCTTGAGACCCGTAACATACCTCCAGGATTCGCTTGGCTCCATAGGCCTCAGTTCTCCTCCTGTGTCCTGGGGATAATAGAGCTCCACCATCTCACAGGTACCCTGCAAGGAGAATGTAATTCCTCATCTGTCAGTAATTTGCTTTGATAGGTCACTGGTGGGCCAAGCCCATTTTCAGCACAATATTTAAACATTTAACCCCTATATATGTGTGCACATGCATGGGCATGAGAATTATTATTCCAAACAACCAGAATTTAAACCAGAATTTGCATAAAAAGCATTATCTAATTATACTTTTTTTCATATGGCTGTGTAAGGTCAAGGTATTCTAGTTCACTTCCAAAAAGCTTGTATTAGGTATTCATATAAAGAGTAGTTCTTCACAGCCTAAGCCCCAGATTTATTTGTAATTAGCAAATTAAAAAAAGACGTATCTGCCTCTCTGTTGCCTTGGACAGCTGTGAACACGACCAAGTGGCAGACCCCTGTGTCAGCTTTCTTGCCTTCAGACTGCACCCTCTCTTCTCTACGCACAGAAGGGGCACTTTGAAGACAAACTGGAACAAATCCCAAGATACTTTGAAGAGGACAAATGTAAACCTTTCTTTACTTAACTGTGCGCTGGGCAATCCAAACCCATATAAGCATCAATCTATTCATTATTCCATCTCCTCCTCCTCTTTACGACAATAAAGCACTGTTTTATGCTTATATGCATCGATAAAGAGACCTATAAAGAAAATAATGAACATCCTTGAATATCTTCAGAGCATACCCTATTAATTTAAAAGGGACACAACATACTGTAGCCCTTGTATTTAACCAAGATAAAAGCCTATAGATTAATTCCTATTAAAACAGTTGGTATTTTCAGGACACGCAGATGTAATTTATGGAGAGGCACAATACTCATAATAGCTCAAAGGCCACAGAAACTGTAGATCTGTGTCTGTTACTGTAGTTGTACAGGCATTCATTGTACAGCAAGCGGTTGAAAAGGCAGAGTATGTAATCTGAATACTAAATTTGTGAATAGTTTCTCACTTGGGCCAGGGAGGCTTTTCAAGAGCAGCGGATGCTTTGTGGGGGACTTTGTAAAACATTCCGCTAATATATCACATGGTCGCTGCATTTTCTTCCCTTATCTTTACTGTTAGAGCTTTATTCACAAGGACACTATTTGGTTCTTAAAAGGACACCAGCTCCTGCTCTGTACTCTCCACCTGAATTCAGTGTTCTCTGGGAGTTACAATTCTCACAACATGTACTTCTTCCTTCTTCTGTAAAGTGGGCAACTTTAGGTGGGTATAACTCAAAAGTCTACAAGAAACAGCGATCCTTTCCCTCACCCCCAGGTATTTCCAAGTTACTTGGAAAATAGTGTTACATTTTCCATTTTATTATCAATCATAAAAGCGTACAGGTTTTCTCTTTTATTATGAGGATATAAATGTATATGGATATATCATTTATGAGGAAGGGCTATTCTAAAATGTCCTAACAAAACTTAATTATGACACAAGAAGCTACTAACAGAGAAGCCGTGAGCCCAGGATCATTTTTATTCTTTGCTTGTGCAGCACCTAGCACAATGAGGATTTATGCATGACCTAGCTTCCCACTTTGTACTTCAACAAAAATAAGAATTAACTCTTGCTTTGCTTATGGCTGGAAATCACAGAATTACACACATCTAATGCTGAACAGTGAACCACACAGAACTATGAAGTTCATGAAGCATCTGGTACAAAAGCGTGCTGGATCTGTTTAAATTACTGGAGCTGCTGGAGACATTTAGGCAGCCAGACAGTCGTTACTTGAGCTCAAGTTTGGCAAAATTACAGGTGTCAGTTATGTTGAATCATAGAAGGGGTTAAGTTGGAAGCGACCTTAAAGATCAAGTGTTGCAAAGTACCAGGGAGATTTGGTAACAAATGACCAGGCTCACAGCTTTGCAATATGGTGGAAATGGAGTTCTTCCATTTCTCTATGACAGAATTAACATTAAGGTTGAATCTCAAAAGGTCAAAAGTTGCCGCCTCAGTTTAAAGTGGCTTTCACAATACAGAAGGCTGCTACCAAATGAGGCAGTGATCATCACGGGAGCAGGTTTTGTAAGGCCTCTGACACTTACCTTCTGCATTCAGCCTGATGTATGGCAGTTATATTCGTAGTTCTCATTCTGAGTGAAATACGGAATAGTCAAGACCACCCTATCCAGACATTTCTGAACTTGAAAAAAGTTTCTGCTACAGCTCTTGAAAGCTTGACAAAGAGTTGAAAATAGACATTGACATTTTCTCTTTGAATCTAACCTACCTGTAGAGTGCATGGAATGAGCCAGTGGCTCCCTGAGGGCCAAAAGCCACAGGAGTGCCCCAGGCTAGCATGGTAGGAACAAGGACACCAGTCAGGGTCCATCCCACAACCCCCCTCCCACCCCCAGCAAGGGTCAGCTAGAGATGACTGCTAGATCTAACCAAGAACCCTGATCTTCAGGCAAGTCTGCAGTGATGAGGCAGGTCTGAGGTCAAGCCGAAGAAGTCAATCTGCAAGTCAGGATCAGCAAGGTCCCTGGCTAGGCAGGGGCACACCTACAGCCAAGCAGGAGACCAACACTCTCCAAACACAGCCAAAATAAAAATCAAAATGTGGTGTGGCTGAGCTTAAATGGACTCCTGGCCAACGGTGGGAGTGTGGGTGGATGCCACAGCTGAGACTGACTGAGGTCATTCGGGTCTGCTAGTGCCTGCAGGGTCCTTACATTGCCAACCCAGCTTCAACTCTGAATGACTACGGAGAGGAGTTTTCCTCATAAACTGTCATTATCCTAACAGTAGGTGGTCTGGCTGGCTGTGGCTCAGCATGAGCCGTTAGCACCCCTCCCTCCCCCCAATGAAGAGTGATGCTGCATGTGAGCAAGGTCACTGCCTGTTTTAAGCTCACATCTCACCTTACCTTGCAGGAGCTTACAGATCTTCCTGGAAGTTAACTAGCCTGTTTTCCCCGATTCTACCTGGGTGGTGGTGTGATTTGGGGTTTGATTGTGAAATTGTGATCTCATCTTAAATTAACAAGCCACATAATCAGTTTTAAATTGGAGCCAGGTTAACTTTGATTAGCCACAAGCAACAGTTTGGATCATAAAAATAAAACACGAGCATCTTTTTACGCTCCTCTTGGTGCTACATGAAACAGTGTTTGACCACAGCCTTATAAAGCTGCATGTTAATTTTTATTGCAAAGCATTCCATTGTCTCACTGAGTTTTAGGAGAATGATTTGTTTAGTGATAGAGATTTCTTAATTTTTCTAGTTTTATTTATTATTTTTATTTTACTCCAGGAAAGGAATAACATTCCTGTACATCCAGGCATTACCGGCACATAACTGTGCAAGCAAAGAAAGAAAAACTTCATTCCTGTTGTTTGAAAATGCCTTCTTTTTTGTTTGTTTGTTTGTTTTTAAGAGGAAGGCATTTCTATTTTTTTGTTCTCCTTTGGGGAGTTAAATCAATGAAGACATCATTTGGTCTCTATAGTAGACAACCTTTTACTCCCAGCTACTGCCAATACACTCACATATTTTTTGCTGAGATCTGTAAGAACAAATGTTGCTTTCTGTTTATTAACAACATGAGGGATTGTTAGAAATAAGATTTTGGGTGGTGCAATGATAGCTTGTCATTTTATCAGGTATCTTTTCTTCACTGCACAAGCCTGAGCTTATACCACTAATATCAATAGAAATTCTCCTACTGATTTCAGCTGAAAAGACCTCATCTAAAATCTACAAGAGTAAAAAATACAGATTCCAATTCTATAGCATTATGAGTGAGGATACAGATAGAAAAGCCTTTGCAGAAATTATCATCATCAACATCTTTGTCTTAAAAAACCTTCTCTGAATTACTTCTGCCAGTTTATTACGTCCACATACTGCTAAAGAGGGTTCTTCCCATAACAAAACTTTCCTTATGTGGAGCACCACAGAGTTTATGATGACGCCCTGTAGAAGCACCAGATCTCGGCTTACTCATTGCAAATGCTTTTCCTAGTGGCTTGCTGCTGGTTTGGCTTTGTCAGGATGTTTTCTTAATTCAACAAGGGTATAATTTTACATTCGGCTCTAAAGTTTGGTTAAAAATAGCTATTGAAAATGATCCTTAAGATCTGAAGATGTCTTCCATGGAAATTGTATCCAAAGTAGCTATAGGTCTTTAGCTTTGACTTGATCTTTAAGTGATTTCTACACTATATTGAGTTGTCTTCATTGGCTGGTAACAAAACCATGACTCTCCAGTGAGGTTATCCTAGATGGCTCATGCAAAACTTCTGCGCATTTGTACATGACCCTTTGAAATAAAGTGTTAGACTGGCTGTAGATAGTGGCTGCTTCTTCTGTAAGACAAAAGAGCTCTGTTGAAAACCCTCACTTAGTTGTCATCACCCTAAAAGCAGAGATGCTGAAAAAACTAAGACAACAGCTTCTCTAAGAATTACTCTCTGTGATTGCTTTTAAAAGTAGGCAGAGCTATGAAAAAAAGACAAAACGCCAAACTGTGGGGATGACCTCATATTTCTCCATGGGAATGTTTTTTTCCACTGCCTCCTTTAAGAGGTAGTTTCTTACTTTAGATAAGGGAAGCTCCATCAGCTGCTTCATAGAGCAAAACTGACACCCACTGGCCACCCCCAGTACTTGAAACATTTTGAGCTATTTAGTGATCCTTGCTTCAGGCCAGAGCAAGAGACATGAGGAGGTGGAACAACCTCCTAGCTCATGTCAGCCCTTCTTCCTTACAACACATGACCTCAACTTTCTCTGTGGTAGCCCCAAACACCCCCTGCCATGAAGTGGGACGATGCGTGAAGTAACGCTCAGACTCCACTCCTTAGGACATCAGTCATACAAATTCCTTTTACATGACAAAGGACAGAGCTCCTATCCCTTTCTGAACGAAGACGGACCAGCTTTACTGACTGTTTTTTCCCTGAAATTCAAGACATTTCATTTGATCAATCTCAGGCTTGCTGTGCCCGTGGTCCACCACACTTCTCTGCATCAGCTATTTGCAAGCAGCCATCCATGTGCCGGTTGCCACTCAGCCAGACTTACTCAATCCTGCTCCAGCGGAGGTCCATCTCTTCTGCATCCGCATCTCTCTGCGGTGTCCTCATTTGTCGTCATGCTGTCACTTCTGATCACTGGAGCTTTGTTATCAAGCCTCCCAAAGATAATGTTTCCTACCAAGAACTGTCGCCTGCACGTTGTGCGAAGAAGTGCCCCATTCTGCCTCCCTGTCACTGCATAGGACAGAATTTCATTGGCATTTTTACATTTATTTTTCAATCGCATTGCATTCTCCTATCTGATTTGCCATCCACTTAGGCACTTCCAACGTGATTGCCTTGTAAGTAGCTCCTTCCTACCAAATATCTTTGGTTTAGATTATATTTATCTCCTCATGGAGAACTTCAATCTTTCCTGAGATTCAATCTAATTCTCCTATTTCCTCCACATGTCATATATCACCATGTGCCACTCTCTGGTATTATTCCTTGCTCCCGTCTGGTCTTTGAAACTCTTCTCCGCTCTCTTATATGTTACCGATTTCATATAGTACATTATATCCTACATGGAACATGTCACTTTGCTGAAGGGTACATTATTATACTTTATGTAACCAGCGTGCCCTTTTACACCTGCATGATCAGTTTGCACTTGAGCTATTTTAAATATCCTGGTAGTACATTATTCAAAATTTAAAGCATGGTGTCTCTAAAGCACTGTCGTGTTTCTTATCACACTTTCCAGGCAGTGGAGAGTAACTTACATCATTAAACAGAGAAGGATGCACCGAGAAGCTTCATCCACGCATGCTCTCCTTAGGGGACATGAGCACAAATACCTCTGATGGTGCCATCAGGGGGAGCCAGCCAAAGATATTAGGGCCACCCATTACCACATACCCAGTGTCAATTTAACAAGGGAGGAAGATCCCACCTTGACTTCCCAAGTCCAGGGTCCAACTGCTTTGACTTAGCCTAGTTGTTAGTTCAGCCCCAGCTCTGAAGGGGCAGAGGGACAAGTCGTGTCTCTGGGTTAACAAGACAACACTACTTGGCCCACGGCTGTACGATAGTTTCTGTGAGTATGCAGAGGTGCTCTGCCTGCCCAGGCATTTAGGAGCAGTGAGGAAGGAGAAATGAAGATAAGGTGGTTATGTGGAGAATATGGAGCCCATTCATCCCTAGATGTGACCATGTCCCAGAGGTGGTGGCTGCTGCTAGGATGTAGGAAATACCCTGTGGCCTCATTGGGAGGGATTGGACTCCCTGAGCATCCTCTGCAGAGAGGAGGTCATGCTCAACACTGGACTGAAGCAGCTGATACGTCTCCTCTGCTTTTCTTCTGCAGTGATAACACTATTGAAATAATACTAAGCTGCTCTGCACATGTCTGACAGCTACATATCATTTATCGATTTTCCTTGCTTAAAGCTTAACCAGGATTTCAGGCATGCAAAAATCCATTATATCAGAATAATCTGTCAGTGAATTGCTTTTTACGTTAAAAAGGGAGGGAAAAGAAAAGGTTCAATAAACAGTCCTGGGATTTTCAGGCTATATCTTAGGTAATCCTCGGGTTGCAGAGGCACAGGACCTATTTTAGTCACACAGTTCTGTGGACAGGTTTGAACACTGAGTCCCTGCACTCAGGTTTAGGTCTCAATCCAACAAAGAACTTAAAACAGTATCTTCATTTGAATTTAGCCCTTTTTTTTTTTTCATCAGTAGGCTGAATTAGGTGAGCTCCAGAGGTGTCCCTTTCCAACCTAAATTACCAGACACACACACATATAAATAGTAACAGTACTTTAATATTTTCTGTGAGAGTCTCCCATGCCTCCCACAGAACAAAAAGGCTCAAAGATGTTATAATCTGCAAGGACAGAGACAGAAAGGGCAACATAAGGTGCAGAGAAAGAGTTGGTTTCCAGTGGTCTACTAAGTTTTTGCAGTATCATGGATGACAGGGAGATCCTTCAAGGGAAATTGTGTACTCATCCCAATTTTTTGCCCTTCATGCATGTTTTGAATGCATAGCCAATTTCCAGTCTTTCAATGACTCTTCTGGTTAGGAGTTTTTAATATTATTTTTCAAGTAATTTGCAAAGTACATGCGCCGATCAAAGGGGTTTCTGGAATTGTAGCTTGCTTTCTACCTTTTCATAAATAACTGAAATACAGAGCCAAGGCATAGTAAGCATGTGGCTGTACTATTTATTGCTTTCCTCTGGGGAACCGTTTATCTTATAACTACTACAGTTTACTTTCAGAAACGTGTCTGATTGTAACGCTCACAAACACGTATTTTGAAAGTTGGCTCTGATAATTTATGCACTCAAGTTTCCAAATCACACGTTATTTTTAAAGCTCCCCTTTTCACAACCACGTTCCCCATTTTGCACTAAAATAAGGTGAGGGGGGGAAGCCCACCTTGGATTTACCTAACGAGAGACCTATGTAGATGAAGAATAAAATTTCCATCACATTGTTCTCTGTATCATGTAGGTCCTTTTGAGCCACAACCTACACCATGCATAGTAAGATCAAAAAAAATAGGGGAAAGATAGAATTTACTACAAATTACTATAAATTTGCCAAAATCATTAGTTCACAATAGGAGAAACAGGAAAAAAAAAACCCACCTATGCATGTTTATTGTACCTAAAGACTTATCCTTTAGAATATACTTCAACAGAGAGAAAAATGTGCAGTTGGGTGGAAAGTTTCCTATTATTTGCCTTATATGCCAATTAAGTTTCCAACATCCAATGATTTCTTGTCACCATATTTAACAAATGAAACCATGGCCACAGTCACAAATATCAGGGTGTTCCAGATCATTTTTTCTCTGCGTATTTTACCCCCTGCACAAACTGAGTTCATGCTGCCAAGCATGAGGAGTTCCAATCAACCAGCCCTTACACAAAAGGAGCTATAATATTTCTGGTAATTTTTGTGTTTGCCAGAAAGGAAAGCAAACATATATAATCTCCTACCTCTACATATGCCTATTTGTTCTAGGGCACTAATTTTGGCATGGCAAAGGCCATATTATCATATTTTCTTTAACATCAGCTACTTCTCAGTGAGGGAATACCACCTTGTCATTCACAGCAGGCTGGCTACCCAAAATTGATGATGGATATTTTTAGGTGTAAATTTTTGAAGGACTGAGAGCAGACGATAAAACATTTTGCTGTGGAGGCTGCCTTTGCAGTTGCACACATTTGCAGGGAAGCTCTTTGAACCTCATCCAGAGCAAAACACGATCTGTGTCTTTCTACTAATTTAGCTCCTCGTACTCCCCAGATTCTTGTAGGCCATTGTAACTCCCTCATCCCAGATGTTCCCAAACTCCTCACCATCCTCATGAGCACATCCCAGTAAAATCCCTGTGTGAAAGGAAAGCAGGTCACAAGTGCCTCTTGCAAAACCAAAATTCAGAAGTGCATGGGCTGCTTGCTGTCTTCTCCAGCCTGTAAACTTTCCCCAGTGAAAGGTTTTAGAGCAAGAAAGCAGGAGTTAATTTACAAAACAACCCCCAAAACTTTCCACTACACTAGAACTTTTTTTTTTTTTTTTTTGCGGTAAAAGGCAGATGAGTTTGATGTTTATTATCAGTTTTTCCTATTGTCATCATGCAGAGTTATTGTAACTGCCATACTATAGTAATATACAGCTGCTCTTTGAAATGCACCGGTGAATGTCAGTTAGGCAGGATTTATGCTTTTCAGGGTGTCAAGGTAATTAACATCTCCTTCGTTTTAAGTATGCAATGAAACAATACATTAAAAGTCCCCACGGAACATACCAAAAAAGAGTTTCAACAGTCAGGGAGGGGAAGAAAAAAAAGCATAACGATCAGGGCTGCATTTCAGCCCCTCGTTTTGTGTACAGTTGACTTTAAACCCAGGGCAAAATCCCACTGATGGAGTTAAGCAAGAGGTACCTGGGCTACACACTGGCACTGAGATGAGGATGGAGGAGCATCATTTGCTGAGGCTCTGGACTAAAAACACCCAGGCTAGCAAAAATTATTCCCTTTGTCCACCCTAAAGCCTCTCTTTCTCTCTTTTTTTTTTTAAATTCATACAGCATTCAGTTTCATTAAATGTTTATGACCCTATTACAGGATACAGGTCTAGATTACTATAATAAAAGGGAGTTGATAAAACTTCATTATCTGTGGTGGCACAGGAAGAATAAAATGTTACACCTTCAAGTTTGTCCATAACATTGCTTGTAATAACTTTTTTTAAAAGCCAAAGCACACACACACGAAAAAAACACTCTGAAAAGCCAAATTCACTCTTCCTGGATTCAATGTCACAGTGTCACTGTTGCAAATG
Source organism: Actenoides hombroni (assembly GCA_024336885.1). Lineage (NCBI taxonomy): Eukaryota > Metazoa > Chordata > Aves > Coraciiformes > Alcedinidae > Actenoides > Actenoides hombroni. The sequence goes on along the minus strand of WUAM01000335.1, from coordinate 3,456,383 downwards.
GGTATTATCAAAGCATATAAGGAAAACTTTACTAAAGACACAATTTTTTGTCACTGAATTTGTTATTTTGGGGCCACACCTTTTTGTTCCCTGTGTTGCTAGGGTGGGAAGTATATGATGGTTAAAGTACAGGAGCATCAACTCAGCAAGGACAAATTTATTCCCAAGTCAGGGTGGGGAGCTCAGAAAGTCCTGTGATCTTCTCCTTTAAAAAATAAATTTCTGGTACTTTAATCATTTATCAGAAGGAAGAAAGTGTTTGTTTCAAAGGCACAGAATGAGGGCTTTAAAATTAAACTCTGCTCATCTTCGGCTTCTGAGTGAATGCAGGAGTAATAAGAAGATCTGCAGAGATGTGTTAATTCCTTTATCTTCTGCAGGTAAAAAAAAAAATAAATTAAAAAAAATAAATCTCTTTTCCTCCTTCTTACCAGGTGTGCAAGGAGGGACATTTTGATAAAAGTAACAGTTCTCAGTTTCAGGTTTTATAAAACAAGAAAAAAATCCTACCACTGGAAAAACACCACACTTACAGCCTCTGCAAAATACTCACCCCTTCCCCTCCCAGGCCATTTTAAGGGCCTAATTATGTTTCGAGGATGAATTTGGCTGGGCTACACAGCAGGATGCTGAATCACCTACTGCAGGACCAAAACATGAGCTACCCCTTTGAGGTTCAGGCTCCGACACCCCTGTGGGGGCTTGAGCGCTGCAGCATTGAAGGGACACAACAGAGGGCAGGCAGGGAGGAGGAGGGAATCATACAGTCAGGGTTTTGGAAAGGTTTCTGCAGGGGAACCTGTTGTCCAAGCTTCTGGAAGAAGGTTTGACCAAGACCTGTCCCAGAGCAACACACTGGACACAGCATGAAAAACTCTTCTCAAAGGGTCCTTCAGAAGCAGAGGGCTGGGCAAACTCCCATCCATCCCTGAGCATGGGGGCAACCAGCCTGACTGCAAGTGACTGAAAAGAAAAAGGAGGTGGTAGCTTCCTCAGTTGCCCTGCTCCAGCTACACCACCCCTTCCAAGCCTCCATGTATTTCTTGTGCTTTTTTCATTTCTCACCCTTTCAAAAGTGTTCCCCCCATGGAATAGCCACTGCCACTTGATGGCAGGGCAAGATGCAGCCCCACTTGCCACCAGCTGTGGGGTCCAGATGTGCCGGTGGAGGACAGGCACCCACCTGGGTGCCCCCTCTCTGCCCACCTGCTCCTGGTCACCAAAACCGATGGTACTTCTTGTTCTGACAGTGGTTGTCCCTCCATCAAACCTGGTCAAAGTGCTGCCAGGGGCACCCGGGGGGTTAGGGGCTGGTGGAGAGCAGGAAAGGGAGATGCTGAGCATTTGGGGTGTCCCCTAGCCCCCAGCACTGTGCTGCGGGCAGAGGAAGGAAGCCCACCAACAAAAGAGAGAGGCAGGTGCAAAGGGGGAAGGGTGAGGAGATGAGAGATATGGGGCAGGATGAGGCCCTGGATGGGAAAAGCTGTGTTTAAGGAGCTGTTTTCACACTTGAGACAGGCAGAAGGAGCACACAGCTCTTCCCTTAATACTGGCACCACGTCCTGTGCGCTGGTATTGCCTCTGCTTGGAAAGACTCAGCCACATCTCCTTTACAGCATGCTGGTGGGGGGGCAGTGAGAGGACCTCTACCCAATCTAGCTGTTGGTTCGATTACAGTTGGAGTAGCAGCACCCTGTATTGCCAGGACTGGGGAGAGATGGCTGTGGTCCTGGTTCTTGGTACCACTCCAGTTTTGGGCTTTCAGCACGCACACAGGTCACACTCTTGGCCTCTCAGCTGGAAGCACGAGGGCTAGAAATGACTGTGGTTTAAAATCCTCCTCATACGGAAGCAGAAATGCTGCAAGATTTGGCAAAATCAGGAGCTTGTTGGCTGTCCCATTTTTTGTAGAAGTTTAAAGGGAAACTTAGCACATTCCTGATCCTGTGAAAGGCCCAATAACCAGCTTCTTGTACTAAAAAAATCCCTGTTGCACACAGGGTCATAAATGTGTAAAGTCCAGACACGTGTGTGTGCCAGAGCCAACAGTCCCATATTGTAAAACAGGTCCAGGCTTTGGCTCTCCCAACTGGCATGTGTGCAGATGTCCCCCTGGGGCATCTGGTGCTAGAAATACATCAAGTCAGCAAACAAACTGTTGTTCCTACCCATAGAAAAGGCCAGGAGGTGGAAAGACACGGTTGGGGGGAGAAGGGAAATATTTAAATGGTCTTTGAGTAAGATCTGTTTTCTGAAATGGGAAGCCAACACCTTGTAGTTGCGTCTTGACTGTTGGAAGCAACTGTCTCCTACCCTGGAAGAAACTCACCTCAGGTACACTTCGTACGTCAAAAAAATATTTCAGTTCAATGTCTTGGATGGAAACTGCTCGACATGAAAGAGGCAGTTTCAATAGAGATGGCATTAGGATCTAGGGCTTCTGCCCACATGCAAGAGAGTGGAAAGCTGCTTTTAAGACGTTGTTGGAGCAGTGCTGTTTGATACATCAGTTTGTGGGACTGGCTATGCCTCTGAGGGTTTAACTAAGGCTTTAACTTAGTGTGGCTTGAGCCCCAGAGAAAAGAGAGGGTTCAGTGACTATCTGCCAGGGCTCCTCAAAAGTAAAAATGAAGCTGGTGCCTATTAGTCAGAAACCACCACAAAGCTGCAGAGCCAGAGGATGCTGAAGCCCTGGGTTTGCTACTTAACACCTGCCAGCTTTTCAGCACAACCGTGTCCTATGAGGCTGTTTCCACCTGCCTTTGTGGTTAGCAAAACCAAACCCCAAAGCAATTAACACTTATTCTCTAAGGTTCCTGCTTTTCAGGACTTGTCGCTTGCACGTCCGAATCTCAGGGAGGGAAACACAGGTTGAATGCTCAAACAATATTTTTTTCAGGGAGGCTTTGGTTTCAGGCAAGACAGACATGGCTTAGCAAAAGGAGTCAGGGTGATGAAAAGATGCCAGAAGAAAAGGAGACTGCTGAGAATACATGGCCTCTGCAGAGTAGAAATCTTTCTGGATACTCAAAATTCCTTTGAAAATCCAAAGCCGTAGGGATACAGCAGTGAAAGTGCCTGCCTTTTAGCTCCTTTTAAAATACTCTCCAGCCCGTGACCATTTAAACAGGGGTGAAGGAGGGGGACTAATTTTCACTCTCCTACAGCCGCGTCCTGCCTGAAGCCCTGCTTTCTCCATCCTGTTCCAGCTCCTGCAGCCCAGCTCACACACATGCAAAGAGCTGTAGCCTGAGCTCTGTCCTTTGGCTTGGAAATACACTGAGAGCTCCAGAGATGTTATTTCATTGCACTCCTCTGGATTTTGCTGCCCTGAGGATAGGATGGGTCTGCTCTGTAAGGGGGAAAGACTTGCAGATCGCAGCTTGCTGCCAGGGAGGAGAAGGAAACATCTAACAGCTTTTTGGAAGGAGGGACTTCTGCTCTGCACCCCTTTCCGGGGAGCAGGAGAGCTATCGAATAGCTGCTTCTGCATGTAGGTCCCTTCTGGCCCCTCTCCCTGCCCCAGAGGAATACAGCCTGCATGGACGTAAGGTTCTTAAAAAGCTTTGGAAACAGAAATATTTTTAAACTTGAGCATCCCATGGGCATTCCTCTTTAACGAGAGAAACTAGAGGAATAGGCCACTTGGGAGCAGGAGCAAATATTTATGTACAAGCTGCACTTATTAAATTCTCTTTCATGGTTGACCTCATTTTTTCTTCTTTTAAGGGGTTAAACAGCTTTAAAAACAAACCCTCTTTGGAAGAGCATTTCAGGCTGCTCTAGACCTGGTGTCATCAAGTAATCCTGCTGTTTTAATCGCAAACACAGCTTGTTGCAGACCTGCTCCCCACCAAACATCGCAAACTTCCTAGGTGGGAGCACTGGCTTTGTCTTACTGTTAAATCAACAAGAAAATGAATGAATTAAACCAACACTTCTCTGGGGCTGCAGTGGGACTGGTCTCTTTGGGGCTGCATGGCTGGTATCTATACATTGTCAGTGTGAATAGTAGTATATATTTACGTAAGACCTTCCTTCTAGGATGAACCATGGGAAAAAAAGAAATCAAAACACTGGATAAAAGCAATTATGAACAGATTCAGCTACTTTAAGGCCCCCTTTGGGTCCTGAGAGCAATCGGTGGTCCCTAATTTATTCTGATAGTGGCATCTGCCCTTCCTCAGCTGCACCTCACTGACTGGAGCAGGCTGGAGCTTGCATACATGTCCACTGGGCGACTATGGAATAATGTTTCAACATAATCCTGGATTTCCCATGAGGTTGCACTTTATCCTGTAAGCACAGGGGGTGACTCCAGTGCTGCACAGAGAAAGATTTTTCAGAAAGCCTCCCCGCTCTGTTTTTGTTACCCCATCAGCGAGCGGGTGCTATACCTAGACAGGATACAAGAAGTAAGTCCTGTAATATTCTTGCACAACGAACATTGTAAGTTAGACTGCATTCCTGTCTTTCAGCTGTCAGGAGAGGGTGGAAAGAAGATATTTATCGCATTAGCCCTGCGTGATCAAGGAGAAGCCTGGCTGTTTAAGGATGCTTTATTAATGAATGCTAGAGGACATCTACCCCTCCTAACGTACAAGTGGCTTGTTACTGAAAAATGCAGGGAGATAAACAGCCAAGTCCTCTGTCTTGTGTGGCTCTTCAGTAGGTGTGTTACACTTGACATGGGTTATTTATGAGTCTCAGATAGTGCCCAAGGCTAAACCTACCATTGCCATTAAAAAATAAAAGCAGACGTAACCGACAGCATTCTGCTACCGCTGTTTTAATAACACCAATGTCTTTCACATGACTTAAAAGGCCCAATCCAAAGTGTATCAAAGTTGAGGATAAATTTTCCATTCACTTCAAAGGGTTTGGGATGAGGCTTAATAATGCAGCTGGTACCTCGCCCCCCCTCTCTCCGGTCCTCCCCCCCTGCAACTGCCTGGCTGGAGGCGTATCAATACCTTAGACAAAACCAGTGTCACGTGTGCAGCTACAGCTGCTCACCCACTCTGTGTGAAATGGGTGCCTTGCCACTGCTGGGGGGCTCTCCCACAGCCCCCTGTCCTTCCAGCAAGTCACCAGTGCCCCATGGGGGATGCTGCCTGAAGGCATCTTCTTCCCTGTCTGACTCTCTCAGCGGTGCATTGATAGCCTGTGAAGCTTGCAGTGCATCAATTCTCCCACCCTCCCCAGTCACAGGTGTTGGAAACATGTCCTTCTCCAAAATGCAAACATGAAGGTGTGCTGCTGTAAGGGAAACCCTTCCCTAGGGCTTCACCTGCCTGCGTATATTTCTCTCCTCACGCATCTACTAAATTCAACCCTCAAATAGCAGGGGCGGGGGGGTGGAACTCCAACTCATTAGTAAATCACACTTTGTGATAAACAACAAGACATATTTACATCCACAGAATTCCCTATGGCTAATTCAATCCTGCTACAACTGAACAAAGTTGCAGTCTTGCCATTAGAAGGCATGTAATGACCCTATAGCCATCATGTACCATCCTATAGCAACCTTTTCCATTCCAGCAAATTGGAGCAGAGCAGGCAGGGATGGGTAGGTGATATATGGTTTGCATACCTTGCCATCATTCTGCTCATTCCTTGTGCCATGGGCCTGAATTTTTACCAGCCAACCTTAATTTTCATAGCAAACCATGATAGGGAGGCCCTCGTAACCACACAGAGCTGGGATCTGGACAATTAAGGCTTCTAGTTAAAATGGAAGGAGCTGATGGCTCTGAGTGTCTCAATGTCTGCTGGCAGCCTGGCTGTGGGAGGGGGCTCTGCCATCCCCCTTGACTCACAAAGCTCTACAAAAGCAGAGGAAGGCACACAAAAAACATCCCAGCTGATGGAGATGCTGCAAGTAAGAAGTCAGGCATGCGATTAGCCTCAGCAGAGACTGCAAAACCAGTAATACCACATATACACATGAGCACCTGGCTGAAGTGAAGCCTCTTAAAACAGAATTAATAGAACTCCAGCTCCTGATGAGCTGTTAAGTCCTTTAACCCTCCTAACATGACGGAAGGCATGAAGGCACCAGCACACACAGCTGTCCCCATACTAGAGGGGCTGAGATGTAGGTAGTAAAAGTCTGTTGGTCACAGCAAGTTGTCTGAGCAAGGAAAGGAGCACACTGAAGGGCACAGGATACACAACGGCAGTGGCTTCAGCACAAAACTGCTTTTAAAAACGAAAAAACTGAAAGAGCTTCCTCCTCCCTCCCAGCATGTTCTCGCTGCCAACACATTGCAAATGCTCTGGAAAATGCTGCTCACTTACTCTGCGGTTGCTCATGACAGCTTGATTTGGAGGAGAAAAAAAGAATTAAAACAGTCTTCTGAAGATGGATGACCTGCACCCAATGGTACTTTTTTCCTTTGTTTCTTATTTTCTCTCGCAAAGCAGCGCCGTCCTTCCAAGGGCCGGCCTCCTCCAGACGCCATGAGCACCAGTGCGATTTCAGGGGGGCAGTCGCTGCTCCTTAGCTCCCCTTCTACTGCACACGCTGTGCGTGAGTCACACAACCCCAGAGTACATGTATCGATGACTTCTATCAGCTCCAGACCCTGTGGGTACACCACCCCCTTACAAACACCTCCATGCAGAAACAATAAATTTGCCCTCAAATGAGTGATTTGGGCAGCACCCCGCTCGGGTGAACCACACCAGCTTTATCCCACTGCGACAGATTTATCCCACCATGCCAAGTACCAGCCCATGGACAGGTTAAACCAAGCCATTCCTCCTTAAAACAGGAGTGCACCTTGCTCCCGAGAACGAAACTCCTGCAGCACATGCAGACGCTCATTTTAATGACTACACTTTGTTGTAATGTTACGAGATATTTTAAAGAGCATATCACTCTAGCAGAAGCCACTGCCATCTGTGCTTCCCCAATTAGGAATGCAAGCAAATATGTATTTTACAGTAACATCAATAAAATGTAACGTGCAAATGATATATCTTTGGTTATGTTTTGTTGGCTTTTTTTTTTAAGACACAAATTAGGAACCAGTCAGTCTTGAAACTGTGGAATTCCCTCTCAGGAAGAACACCATTTTGTAACCAAAAGAACAATCCAGGGAGGCCCTCCATCACATGGATTTTAGTTTTCAAAGCAGAATAAATGGACTTGAATTTTTAAATTTTTTTTTTAAATGTATCATCACTTCAAGAACATGGCCTACAACTTTGTTTAAAAAAAGAAACCCTGCTGGCCAGGCTATTCATTAGTGAGCATCCCATATGATATGCCTGAAACCTGCCTCCTGTCAGAAGACAGGTGTTGAGCGTTTTCCAAAATCTCGGCTCTTTTTCTTCCCCCCCCCCCCACTGCTGGCTCAGATCAGTCACCCAAGAGCTGAGCCACCATAAATCAGCAGTTCAGGGAGGAAAACACTTTCATTTGCCCTTTTTTTTTTTTTTGCAATGAGGAGATCTGAGTGCTCTGCAAATATTTTTGGTAATTTCAATAAGGTCCTTTCCCTGACAGAGTTGGGCCACTACCCTCCTCATCACCACACAGCACCCAGCTCCCTGGGGAAAGCATGAAAGGCTTTCAGAGGGCAAGAG
>WUAM01000335.1:3384042-3445870 GCA_024336885.1 Actenoides hombroni | reverse complement strand
CTACCGTGTCCAGGAGCAAACTATACCGACAAAGAGGAAGGCAGGAAAGAATGCTAGGAGACCTGCCTGGATGAGCAGGGAGCTCCTGGACAAACTGTCGCACATAAAGAAACTTTACAATGAGTGGAAGAAAGGACAGCTAGAATGGGGGGCATATAAGGAAGCTGCCCAAGCAGCTAGAGACATGGTTAGAAAAGCTAAAGCTCAGTTAGAATTGAGTGTAGCCAGGAAGATCAAGGGGAACAGCAAATATTTCTATAGATATATTAATGGTAAAAAGAAGATTAGGGAAGATGTGGGCCCCCTCAGAAAGGAAACGGGAGAAGTGGTGACAAATGATATGGAGAAGGCCAAGGTTCTCAACCATTTCTTTTCCTCAGTCTTCACTGGCAAGGGCTCCAGCCACACTCCTGGAGTCACAGAAGATAATAGCAGGGGCTGGAAGAAAGAACTGCCCATTGTAAGTGAAGATCATGTTTGTGATGATCTGATGGACCTGAAAGCACACAAGTCCATGGGACCCAACGGGATACACCCATGGGTGCTGAGGGAACTGGCGGATGAGGTTGCTAAACCTTTCTCTATTATATTCCAGAAGTCATGGCAGTGAGGTGAAGTCCCCACTGACTGGAAAAGGGGAAACATAACCCCCATTTTCAAAAGGAGAAAGAAGAATGAACCAGGGAACTACAGGCCAGTCAGTCTCACCTCTGTGCCTGGTAAGATCATGGAGCAGAACCTCCTGGAGGCAACGCTGAGGCAGAATAACAACGAAGAGGTGACTGGGTACAATCAGCACGGCTTCACCAAAGGCAAATTGTGCCTGACCAACCTGGTGGCCTTCTATGAGGAGATCACAACATCAATAGACAAGGGAAGAGCAACTGACATAATTTACCTGGACCTGAGCAAAACCTTTGAACACTGTCCCACACGACATCTGGGTCTCCACGCTGGTAACATATGGGTTTGGTGGATGGACGATTTGTTGGATAAAGAACTGTCTTGATGGCTGCACCCAAAGAGTGGCAGTCAATGGGTCCATGCCGAAGTGGAGACCAGTGACAAGTGGAGTCCCTCAAGGATCAGTACTGGAACCAGTCTTGTTTAACATCTTCATTGGAGACATGGACAGTGGCATTGAGTGCACCCTCAGCAAGTTTGCCAACGACACCAAGCTGTGTGGGGCGGCTGACACACGGGAGGGAAGGGATGCCATCCAGAGGGACCTTGACAGGCTGGAGAGGGGGGCCCACGCCAACCTCATGAAGTTCAACGAGACCAAGTGCAAGGTCCTCCATCCGGGTCAGAGCAATCCCAAACACCAAGATAGGCTGGGCAGCGACTGGCTTGGGAGCAGCCCTGAAGAAAAGGACTTGGGAGTACTGGTGGATGAGAAGCTCAACATGAGCTGTCATCATGCTCTTGCAGCCCAGAAAGCCAATCGTATCCTGGGCTGCATCATGAGAAGCGTGGCCAGCAGGTCAAAGGAGGTGATTCCCCCCCTCTACTCTACTCTTGTGAAACCCCACCTGCAGTACTGTGTCCAGTTCTGGAGCCCCTATTAGAGGAAGGATATGGATGTGCTAGAACATGTCCAGAAAAGGGTCACAAGGATGATCAGAGGGCTGGAGCACCTCTCCTATGAGGACAGACTGAGAGAGTCAGGGTTGTTTAGTCTGGAAAAAGATAAGGCTCCAGGGAGACCTTATTGTGGCCTTCCAGGATCTGAAGGGGGTCTACAAGAAAGCTGGGGAGGGACTTTTTAGGATGTTAAGTAGTGGTAGGACTAGAGGGAATGGATCAAAACTAGAGATGGGTAGATTCAGGTTAGACATAAGGAAGAATTTCTTCACCATGAGGATGGTGAGACACTGGAACAGGTTGCCCAGAGAGGTGGTGGAAGCCCTATCTCTGGAAGTTTTTAAGGCCAAGTTGGATGGGGCTCTGAGCAACCTGATATAGTGGGAGGTGTCCCTGCCCACAGCAGGTGGGTTGGAACTAGATGATCTTTAAGGTCCCTTCCAACCCTGACAATTCTATGATTCTATATACATTGAGAATGATGTTTGCATGACTTCCTTTGGCTATTTCTGTCACATGCAGTCTGCCAGATCTCCTGGAGAGAGCTATGTCCTCTCCTGGGCTTGTTCAGTACAGCACAGGGCAAGCAGGAGGTGCCACCAGTAGAAGAGGTGAGCTAAGAGAGGCATTAAAGAAAAACTTCCTAGTGGCAGGGGGACACAGGCACAGGAATAGATCAATTGCCCCTGGAGGTTGTGGTGTCTTTGTTATCAACACTTTCTAAAATCAGAGAAACTTCTCAGGGGTGACCTAAGCAGCAACTGCAAGTCTCAGGACAGATCCAGTCATCTTCAGGAGTCTCTTCTGGCCAATCCTGCTGCAATTCCCTGGAGCCTTATACCTCACAGGGACTCAGACACTCCAGGGCAGCAGCAATAACCAATATACAAATTTATGATGGATTCAGGAATTAATTTTACATGCTGAAGAAATCAGAATTGAAATTAAGTCCCAGTTGCACATGATGATCAGGACATTACAATATCAGTGATGGAAATTCAGCAGATCCCATTCAGAAGGCGCTAGCTGCTGCAGTATGTTTATTTTGAATTTAGAGGCTTGTGCTTAGCGACAGGTTGCTGGTGTCCATCTGCAGCTTGTTTTTTGTTTTCATCCATGCCGCGTATTTGTGTGACAAGATGTGGGCATGTTCAGCGTGGAACAAAACCTGCTTGTTTCTCACCTCCAGTCTACCCACAGGAAAGGCTTCGTAGATCCCAAAGCTGGCAGCGTTTTCCCCAGAAGCACCTGGAGAAACTCAGCATCCCTATCCACCACCCCAGGCATGCCAGGGTCAGGCAGGAACGGGCTCTACCCTGTACAGGAAGCCTTTTCTGGCCAGAAGCAGAAAATCCCCTAAGGCCTGATGGGATAAAAGAGTTGGGGTGGCTTTTTCCTGATATTTCAGCTATAAAAGACATTAGTCCACAACCCTTCTCATAATCTCCCCAGTAGAGCAGAGCTACACTCGACCAGTGCTCTTTAACAGCTGGAGCCGCAAGATCCCTTAGCCAGTGCTTCACACCCTCTGTGCATCATCATCCCAGCCCTAGTTCAGCAGGAAAAGTGCAGGGTTAACATCTGAAAACCTCATGTGGCTCTTCCTATTGAGCCCAGTACCCTCTATGCAGGCCTGAAGATAGGCGTGTATTAATTTTCTTGGACAGTTAATTAAGAATTCCAATCCCCCGCCCCGGCCTCTCCCTTGCCCACTCCCCCCAGGCCTTTCCTAGTATTTAGGAGAGACATTGAAGTGTGCTAATGGTCCATCCCTGACTGCTCCCAGCCTTTTAAACTTCAGGCTGTCACAAGCTGCTCACAGGAGAGAGGATGAGGAAACCAATCTTATGCAGCAGATTTGGGGATTATCACGGCCTCCTGAGCAGATTCAGAAGTACACATACTTACAATTAACAAAAGATTATGTTTCAGTAACAGAGGAGCCTCTTTTTGCCATTAATTGAAAGGAAAAAAAAAAAAAAGTTGTTGTTGATTTTTAAAGCAGCTTCTTTAAGGGAAGAAGGGAAGCGATGCACATTATACAATTGCAATGACACATAAGGATGGAGTTCTGCCCGGTCTCAAAAACAGGCAAAAGGTAAAACAATGCCAATATCCCCACATCACTGAAAGCAGGCTAGTGAATGCACAGTACATCTCACAGAAGATGAAATTTTGGTTTTCCCTTTCTTTCCTGCTCTCTCCTTTGCAGAGGGGCTCCCTGTTGGGACACTGTGGGAAGAAGCCCCAGGAGGGATGTAACAGCCTGAACCGGGGACTAGCCTCATGCTGCTGCACCATGGGGCTGAGACTCCCTGGTTCCTCGCTAGAAACTGTGCCCAAGATGCCCTTCTGCGGTGCCAACCACCACGAGAGGCATGCGCTGCAGTCAGATGGCAACGTAGGGGAGAGAAGAGTTATGCCGAGGCTCTGGCTGGGGCGGGGGAAAGAAAAAAAAGGAAAGAAAATAAGAGTCACCCACGCAGAGCTGCCTTTCTTTGCAGGCTCACCAGTGATGGAAAGTTCATCGGTGTGCCCTGAAACAGCACCTAAGTGTCCCAAAAATGGCAAAGAGAGAAGCCAAGCAGGCAGCTGCTTTACCAGCTGCTGGCCCCAGTTGCACAGTTCTCCTTCTGCAATCTGCACTTTTTGGAAAACCTTTAAAAAAAAATAAAAATATATATATGTAAAGCAGACATCCCTCTACTTGAGCACAGAAGATGACACTTTAGAGGCTCTTCTTGTACTAAATTTAAATTCTCATAATAATGAAGCTAAGAAAACCTCAATGGCAGCACAATTTGCATGCAAGACTTTAGAAAAGCCCTTTCAGGCAGCACATCTGGAGGAGGCTGCAGCCTGTGCTCTCCAGGAACACAGGGAGGAGTGGAGCAGGGGAAGAATGAGACCAAATGTCAGAAGAAGCCTGCCCCACATGAACAAATGCTACAGCATTGGTATTTTCAGGAGAAGTTCCCTGGGAATTAGGAAAGTGAGCAAGAATAGGTGAAAAGAGGAGCTGTTGATTATTTTTACAAGATGTCCCTTCCCTGCACATGTGATAGGGGAGCTGACAGCCCACTCCTATTGCAGGAGCTATGTGCAAGCTCTGGTATGAAAACAACTGGCAGAGCCCCACAAGCTCTGCCCTTAGTGGTCATGTAACCTGGAGCAATTCCCTTCCTCCCCACATAATAAACCTGCTTAAGTGCAAGAACTTCAAGGCAGAGAATTCTTGTATGTCTAGCCCCTAGAAGAACAGGGTCAGGGGCACATCATCTCAGACATGATATTCTCCATAATGATAGCATTAATGCCTGGCTGTCACCCACCCTGTGCTCAGCTGCAAGCTCTCACAGTTTGGCCAGAAATCCAATGTACTTGTTCACGTCCTGATAGCTCCCACCCCTATCACAGGGAGCTGCTCCCTTGGATCTACACACAGGGGGACACTCCAACCATTCCAGAGGCTCTAAGCAAACTCCTTGGAAGGGCAATCAGCCCACTGTGGGACTGGAGAAGATGGATGACCTTGTGAGTAGAAGGGAGGCTTTTCTACCCAGACTGACTGGGCTCAGCAAATGCTTTGCTGCACAAAGCCAGGCACAGGGGTGCAAGCTGTCTCTTCACGAGCAAGCAAGGCAAGAGAAAAAAGCCAAACTAGCCCAAACAAGGGGCTTAGTTATATGCTGCTTACTCCTGGAGGATCAAGTTAGGACTTAGGCCACATTGTAAGAGACAGACCTCATGTGCCAGCACCTACACGCAGGACCAGGCTTGCAAAAACCATCACAGGCACAAAGGAGCAGCTGGAGAACAGACCCCAAAATCCCCCGAAAGATACAGGACTCACCAAGCAGCTTCACAACCACATACCCAAAAGCCCAAAATTCTCCCTCCTTCACACAGTACACTCCTAAATTGGGTGTAGGCGGCTTTTAAACCAAAAATACTCCTCCCTTAACAAGCCCCAGACCTCAGGTTGTAGCTGGTGGTAGTTGAAAGCTGTTAGTGACTGCCTTCAGCTGAAGCCAAATCCCAAAGCTGCCCCATAGCCAGGCTTTTGTCAGTACCCCAAGTGATTTCGAAGTTTGTCGGAGGCAAATGTGCAGCTCTCGTGATTACAGAAAAACCTGGTTCAGCAACACTTAACAGGCTCAAAAATCCAGAAAGGAAACAAACAACAGACCAATGAAAAATTCAGCTTTTCTTCCACACCACTGCCTTAGTTTCTGCAGGGTTTGGCTCACAATTGAATACAAGGGAAAAGTCAAATACTGGGGTTTTGGAATCCAAACAAGGGCAAGGTGTTGGCAACACCCCTCGTCCTCCGGTGCTCCCCCAGCCCTGTGTCCCCTCTTGTACCTCCCAAGCTCTTTCAAGCTATGGCTGTGCTGGGGGGCTGAAGTCATCACTCCCTCCCCAGAGAGCAGGACTAGCCAGTGGGGCTCAGATATGCTGGCTTTGCCTGCCCCAGGTTCACTAGAGGATTTTCTTTTGGGGGCTTGTGCCTTTTTTTGGGCCTTACTAACAAGGAGGAAGATAAGAATATGTTGGGTGCTCTTGTAATTGTCTGTTTTGTTTTGATCTTGTTTGGCATTGCTTGTGACTTCAGCCTCAGTCTTGGGACATGACCTTGTTTTCTAGACATCCCCCTGGAGTTAGAAATCTTCTTTTTTTGCGAGTAAAAACTCATGGCAGTGAGGGAGGTAGAAAAAAGCTAAGCACATTCAGCTGGGAAAACTGAGAATGTGAGCCCTAAATGCTGAAACACTGACAAGAAGAGAGGTGAGGATTATGAGGGACTAATGTCTTTTTCTGTTTTGGGTTTGTTTTTTTTTAATCTCTTGCTGCTTGGTCAGTTACACTTGGGCTTTGCTGTGCTTTTTGTTCTTTTTTTTCTCTAATGACTTGGCTTGATTGTTCCTACACATTGGTTTGATGTTCTTGGTAGTGGACAAAACATGCTCCTTGTTTACCTTCTGTGCCTAGGAGTCTGGCACCAGCTATAGTCTGAACCACTCAGCAAATAGCCACCCTACCAGCACGTTTTATTCAGCACAAGCAGACAGGACCCATTGCTTCAGTCCTGAAACAAAGGAACAGCCATCACTCTTTTATTTCCCCTCCTGATTTTCATATAAAGAGTATCAAGTGGCTTGAGATTTCAGAAGCAGCACTCGAACCTGCAGAGCCTCAGTTCATGGCTTCGCTCTGACAAAGGAAATCCTGAATTAATTCTTAAAGGGATTTTTTTTTGTTTTATTTTTGCCTAAGGATGGTAGACTGAACTTTGAGTTTTAAGAGCTTCAAACATGATTAACCTTTATTCACAAATGGTATGAGCTGAGAGACTTGCTGCAGGCACTGGGTTTCCATTCCCACACGCTCAAAGCTTTTCCTGCTAAGTTTACAGTGCAAGGACAGATGGACTTTATTTAAAGTCTTTCAGCACTGTAAATGGGCCTTTCATCATGCCCCAAAATCCACATTCAAACGTAATGAGTTGGCTATTAGGGAAAAGTAAGACACCCCAAAACCAGCAGCCTGTGACAACCCTCTTTCTTACTGAGCACCCTCTGACAGCAGCTGCATTCTGGCATGTTTAAGTTTTATTCAACAACTAGAAAAACCAGCAGTTTGATTACTGCCACAGTTAGCTTTGTCATTTGACAAATACAGCCAAGCTGAAGAGACGTGAACAGGTCTCCTGATGCACACTGATATGATAGCTTAAAAAAAATTAAAAAAGAAATCCCCTACCTCCTTTCACCCAACCTGTTCCACTTGTCAGGATGCTCTCCCATGCCAAACCCAGTATTCTTCCATTCACACTTCAAAGGCTTCTCTTGCTGAGCCTGCTTCCAGTACTATACATGCTTTGAACTATCTGGCCTCATCTTCATCACCAGTGAGGTGGTCATAAATGGAGTCTGAGGAGAGAAAAACACTTGGTTGGCAACTCTGCCTTGGGCACCACTGCCTTCACCCCATTTTCCTGCCACACCTTGTTAAATTCCTGCAGGAAATTGCTTGCTTGCCTGGGGTCCAGCTCTCCAGAGCCTTATACTAACACAGAATGAGGATTAAAAAAGTTATTAGTCTAACCTGGCTGTGTTTTACACCTGCCTGCTCTGGTATAAGGGACTGCAGGTGGCATAGGGCAACAGACCCAAAGCTTACACCGCTTCAATCAGTAAGAGGCAGAAACCTCTTAAGAAGGTAACCCTGGCTGAGGTCCTGGTCAAACCCCCTCTAAAACAGACATGAGGATTCATTACTGACCTCTGACATTGCTCCTGTGGCAATACCAAATGACAGAGCAATGTTTTATGCATAGTAATTTTGCAAACATATCTTCTTCCTACAAAAGTAGCATATCCCTCATCCTCCCACACAATCCAATGGCTGGTGTAATTAAAACAAAGCCAGACTCAACTAATTTGACATTCAAGCAGTTCAGATTTAAAAAATTCTCTTGAAAAAAATGCACTTTGCTGTTAAGAAGCAGCACATATGTTTATGTATGGATAATGAGCCTTGCTGACAAGGACAATTAAGTCTCCTGTAAGCATCTGTGGTCATTCTCCACCAGCATTTCAGAGGGAGGCTGACTGTGAAATATTTGCCATTTTGTAAGGTAATAGTACCATCCCTTGTACTTGGCTCTTGCGGCTGCTACAGTGATTCTAGAGAAGACTATTCCTTGCCATTTTCCTGATGCATCTGCCTATCTGAAAGGAAAACAATATTCATTCCCTAAAGTTCAGTCGATTTTATCTTTATTCTCCTTTTACATCATATTTCTACCTTGGACCTGGTCTTGCGTTTAGTTCTAAAATAAGCATGACCTAAAAGAAGAGATTGCCAAGTACAATGACAATATATCTAGCAGCAATTCCTTTCACCCAGGTTTTCCCAGCTTCTTGGTTTGGCCCCATCACACATCCCAGCTGCCAGAGAAACAGCTCATAGGGTTTTTGTGGAAAATGATCAAGCGCCTGATGGGAGCTTTTTCCATTCAAAGTAGAGCTGGATGGGACCAGCCCTGCTCCGGGACAAGAGGTCTAAAGCAGATCAGGTGACATCACCCCCTTCGCTGCCAAAAATGCCCATGTTTCTGGTATTTATGGGATTTTTCAGCCCTCCAGCTGGGAAGCTCTTTTCCCTACCCCTGCAAAAAAGTTATATGGTACTCATACCCAGGATCCAACTTAAAATCAGCCCAAGCGTGACACTTGTGCTGGCTCCCTGCCAGGCGGGCCAGGCTCTTTGCAGGCCCTCACAGCAGGACAAGCAAGGGCAGAGTTTCCCCTGTACCTGCAGCCACAAGCAGAATGTGCAGCAGGGAAATACAGCCCTGCAGGAGAAGGGCGTCACTGTGTCCAGTTTTCCTGCTGTTCCCAGGAAGGCAGAAGCCTTGTTACATTTAGAGCAGCAAGATGCATTAGCTGCTTCTAATTTTTTATTTAAAAAAAATCCCAACAACTTTCCCTGCATCTAGATGGAGACAGTGCAGTATTAGCATGCAGTGGAGCTTTGCTCAGGCCGGAGCTACTTCTGATAGCTTTCCTTTTCAAGGAGTTCGAGCTCTTTGCCTTCCCAGTAATTCCCACTTGCTCTAACCCTAGGGATGCCATAGGACTATACTGAAATGGTTCATGTTCAGGTAAAGATGAAGCACAAGTGGAAAGCTGGATTCTCATGACAGGAGTCAACAGGGGCAGGCATTATATCAGGAGCCAGCCCTACCTTTGCACCTCATCATTTGAGAAGCAGATGAACAGGAGAGCAGCAAAGGTAGCCCTGTGCATGTCAGCTCTCTTGCTTTTTAGAATTTATATTTATGCACATGCTTTTGGAGCAAATAATAATTTACTGTAGTCCTGAGGAGTCTCCTTCTGAAAGTCCTTTCCCCACTTATGGCTATTTTACAGTAACAAATTTTTCATGTTAAATACAGGGTGGCTTTTCATAGGTGCACACTTGGGAATAATTATTTAGCTCTGGACCCATCCATGTACTTACACCCATCTCCACCCTTTTCCCCCTGTTATATTTTTGGCATCTTTAATACGTGTCATTCTCAACAGAAGAAAAATAGTCCTGAATGAGAGGCTTGGGAAGAGCAAGCAGAGCACGTTATTAAAGGACCAACTATGCAGCATTGCACAATGAGGATCTGCACTCACAGAACAGTGCTGTTTGGGACATCAGTGCCAAGCAGTGCAGTTATTTCTTTTTTTAAAGTTCCTTCTTTTATTAAAAAAACCAACTCATTTATTCACATTAAGAAAGGTGAGGCTACCCTAAGCTCAGGTGAAAGCAAAAGGCAGTACTAAAATATCATTAAAAATGACAGAAGGTTCCAGGTCAAGTTGGCTATTGCAGATAAAACTACTATCATCTCCTGTTAGGGACTGGGACTGAGAGCCAAGTGTTTTCATTACACACCAAGTAAGAAGTACTTTATAAATCACAATAACTCCTGACACACAATAACATCCAGTCTTATTATTATAAACTGCAGGGATTTTTTTTTTATTTTTTTTTTTAAGTCTGCTGGCAGTAAAACCACCCCTTCCATAAAATGCTGGCATTCACACATGCCCTGCAGCTCCTCACAGCACCTATAAGCACTAAAGATCCTCATTACCTCATACACTGAAAAAAATAAGAGCAAGATGATATCATTGCTTCAAGATACCTTTCCCCCACCTCTCCTGAAGTTGAAAAGTGCCAGTTGTAGACACCCCCAAAGCCCATGAAGGTGCCTGACCAGCAGCCAACCGTGGTTCAGCACCATTTTGTCGCTGCTCTGCTGATGGCTGGCTGGTTCTAGCACCCTGGCAAGAAAGTAGGGCTGAATGCTCTGAATTTGGGCAGAAGAAGAGCATTACACTCAATGCTTTCTTCTTATTTCCAGTTAGAGACAGCTAGAATTTACTTTGGGTTTGTGTGAGAAAGTACTGCATCCCCCTCAGAGCAGTTTTTCCACAGTGTCCCCCAGTTTAGGGGTGGCAGATGGGACCTCCTGTGCTACAGGGAAAGGGCTGAAGGTACCTGGAAACTGTCCAGACCCTTTCTTTCCCCAAGGAGTTGAAGATAACAATGTTAGTTCAGGTGTCTACATGATGGCAGAGGGGTCTGTGGCCACCAGGAGCCCACAGACTCCTAGCCTCCACCTTGATGGCTCATGCAGTCCTTTCTCCTCCTCCCTCCAAATTACCTGTGAGCCCTTCTATGCTTAGTGCCCACAACACAAAGTTCTCCTCCCTGCTGAGGGTCTGCAGAGGTTTTCCTTTTAGAGATGAGCATCACCACAGGAAACACCGCACTCTAGCGCAGGAGTAACTCAAGAGCTCCTGTACAGAGCAAATCAGAACTAACCACAAAGAGACAACTGAGGTAGAGACAGTATCATGACCCCAGTAGTCTTCCTGCATCCATCCACTAAACAAACAGCTCTTTACGGTACATACGTGCAGCAAACATGTTGCAAGAGGCAGATGGTGTTGCAATATAAATACTAGGATAGACAACAGCTCAGGGAGATACCATTTTTCTATCTTGCAAGAACAAGCCATTTTTTTCTCCCCAAGGTTCCCTCCTTTCTAATTCAAGGGAGCAGAGGAAAAAAAACCACTGCTCCTTCAGAGTAGTCAACATTAAAGAAGCAGGAAAGAGATGTGAGCCCAAATTGAGCAAGAGAAAGGTTTGGCTCAAGCTCTCTAGCATACCAGAGAGCCCCACCATTACAAACCTGTCTGAGGAGCTTCTCGTCTCCCTAAAGTCTTTCATCAAACAACTTCCAACCAGCCCAGCTGCTGCCTTCCTCACAAGGGCCTTCCTAAAACCATCACCCCTGCTTAATTACACCTTGTAATATAGTTAAAATGCTTATCAGGTGTTGATCTTACATATTTTCATGCCAATTCACCGCAGCTGGGCCTCATGCATGTGAGCTCTGCATATTGATAAGGCTGTGAGAGGAAAGACAAGCCCCCCAGCTTCTTTTATATTCCAGTGACTTTCAGTGAGCTATGTCAGAAATGGCAGGATCATTTCAGAAGTCTGGTGAACTTTGCACCAACAGCTGCTTTTATGTGGACAATGCACCGAGGAGACACTGGCAGGAGTGGCTGCAGTGTCACTTTATAAATAAATTGCTTATAATTGGGAAAGCTCCAATAAGGGCACTCTTGAAAACACATAACTAGAAATAACTCATCTTACAATAAACTTTTGCAACTTTTTGATGCACAACTGAAAGCCACTTTGCCTGCTTTTTGCTGTGCACAGAAGCGGTGGATTCTGCTTATCCTCCCTCAGGGATGCACAGCCATACGCTATTTCTCTGTTTCTGGCAATTGCCAGTGTCTCAGTGTTGCATTGGGCTTGCAGCTTCAAGGCTGGGTCCTCCCCCCTCATTGATGGTTCCTGTAAAGTACACAGCAAGGGGCTCCTGAATGGCACTTAAATGTTATCAGAGCCAGCGTTCAAACGCCGCAACAGAGGCACAAACACTGTTTATAAGCTTCATTTGTAATCTTTAGGGCTTTTTTTTTTTTTTTCAGTTTATTTTTGCTTGCTGCAGGGAATAAAACATGTTTCCTATCTGCCCCACGATATAAAAAAACCCCCAAACATTGTAGTACTAATTGGGTGAAAGGAGCAGTGTAAAACCTAATACTGAAAATAAATCTAGAAGGGGGAGAGAATTAACACATGAAGTCCTGTCGGTCTCCTAAATGTTTACCTGCACTGTGTATATTTTGAAGGCACCCGAGACCAGTAA
The DNA here is from genome assembly GCA_024336885.1 of Actenoides hombroni. Classification (NCBI taxonomy): domain Eukaryota; kingdom Metazoa; phylum Chordata; class Aves; order Coraciiformes; family Alcedinidae; genus Actenoides; species Actenoides hombroni. The sequence continues at coordinate 3,433,488 of WUAM01000335.1, read as the reverse complement.
CAACCAGCAGGCCAGCGCAATGCGCCCTTCTATACGTAACTGGACGTCAGAACCCTCTCTGGGGCTGTGACGTCACGCCACCAGTTCTGCTCCCTTACGGTATCGGCCCCGTGCGTGTGCCCTCGGGTGTCCGCAACGGGCCCCGGGCCACCTCCTGCTGCCGTCGGTAGGTGTCACCGTTGCCATTCCCGAACGGGAGCGGGCCCGCCGCGCGCCGGGCTCCCGCCTGCCGTCGGGGGGCAACCGTCCCTGCGGAAACGGGCTCGCCGGAGACAGCGGCGGCTCCTGAGCAAGAGCGGTTAGTCCTGCTCTCCTAGGCTTTAAAAAAATAGATATTCATGTTACCTCATGTCTTAAGGGGGCCAGAAAGGACAGGGCCAAGTCTTTTTCTGTTCGTTTAACGCTCTGCCCCTTTGAAGGTTTCTTCTCATGATTTTTCACATCATAGGACTGTGGGAAAGCGTATAAGAAATTATTTCTTTGTTTGACCACTCAGGGTGTGTGAAGGGCAAATGGCCTCTCTTGGGGGCAGCAGGTCGAGGGAGGGGATTCTGCCCCTTTGCTCCGCTCTGGGGACACCCCCCCTGCAGTGCTGGGTCCAGCTCTGGAGTCCTCAGCACAGCAGAGACAGGGACCTGTTGGAGAGGGGCCGGAGGGGGCCACAGGAACAATGCGAGGGCTGGAACCCCTCTGCTGTGAGGCCAGGCTGAGAGAGTTGGGGTTGTTCTGCCCGGAGAAGAAAAGGCTCTGGGGACACCTTCTTGTGGCTTTTCAATACTAAAAGGGGACCCCTAACAAAGATGAGGACAGACTCTTTAGAAGAGCCTGTTGCTGCAGGACAAGGGGTGATGGTTTTAAACTAAACTCACAACTGCTACCACAGGAAGGCATCCCTCTGATTGTGGGATTTCAAGCTTTTGGATATCTAAAATTAACACGTTACTGGAGACACTGACACACCACAATCTTGCAGTCTTGTTCCACCAGCCCTCTTGAGATGCTAAAGTGGCATTGAACTATTTTGCCAGAGCTGCAGAGCACACAGCATACTTAAAAAAATAATTCGGTTTAGTTTGCAGAGGGGTTTGCAAGACTGGAGCAGCACCTTTTATGAACAGTGTAGTCTCCTTCCTCTTACCCCACAGTGGTTCACTGGTGGGAAATAGCATATCAAGATTGTCATCATCACCTTAAAAAAGTACTCACCAGCTACAGTTAACCCTTTTTTTTTTGGACTCCAGACTCACAGAAACCACAACCCTTTGAATGACATGTATCTTCAGATGGTGTGTGTGGGATGAAAACCACAGATAGAATTTTCCATTACAATTACACAGTTGTTTGCATTGAGACAGCATCCTTTCTTTCTGTGGTAATTACACTGGCCTGGAGCACCATGTAACATCCCGATGTCTTCCTGATACTCAGTAACTGCTTCTGATCAATGATGATGTGAATGAATTAAATATAATAATATTGCCTCTTATTAGGGCACTGGTTGCTGGGCTATAATTCAATCGTGCCAGCTGAAAGCCAGCCTCAGCAGCTGCTTTCACTTTGGATGTCAAAAGAGACATGATTTAAGACCCTGGTGAGCAGGCTGAAGTGGTTTTACACCTAGAAAAGAGGGAGAAGTGATAGGTAGTGGCTGTAGGTTGGAGAGGTGCTTGACTAAGTATCTTTTTTAGTGGGTGTTTTGGGTGTGGGTTTGGTTTTTTTTTTTTCCATGATAAGTATTACAGAGTGAATTTAAACGTTTAAGGTTTTACTTGAGTTTGCCTTTCTGCAATAGAAGGAATGAAAATGTTTTTTTTAATTTGCTCTGATGTTGTAAATGGGTCAGTTAGGGTAAGTAGCTTTATAATGGAAAATATATTTGTGTGGTGTGTGAAGCTAGCACCAAAATGCTTGAAAGCCCTTGTACATGTTCTTGCACTGTTCTTGAAACCTGGGGCCTGAGGTCACTATTGTTTTGACTGGGTTCATCTCATGGCAAAGCAGATGCAGAAAACTAATTTGTCTTTGATCTAGATAAGTGATATTAAAAGCCAAGTTCCTAGTGAAAATGATACTACAAGACAGCTGGCAATGGCTCCTGTTCCTTGCTAGTACTTCCCTTTTGTTAAGGTTCTCTTGCAAACTGACAAAATATATATCTTTGCAAATCATTTTCTAGCTTGCACATGTGTTTAATTAGTCTCTAGTCTGCATAAGGAACTGCAAAGAGAAAGATAATTATGCAGGCTTCATGCTGTTTTGAGCTCTTATGCTTTGCAATTTCTTTTCCAGCATTCAATTAAAAGTTAAGCGCTTTTTGAGGCTATCCAAGTAGACAGCTATTGATTCTTCATTCTGTAGCAGAAGCCCTTCTTACAGTTTGTCAATTTGTAAAGTTGCTGGTTGGGAGAGAAACCTTGGGGAAATACCCACGTGAATTCAAGGTGTGAGCTACAGGATGGTCTCATGCTTAACACCCAAATATCTGATTGTTTACAAGTGCCTCATTTTTTAAACATTGAACGATTATTTTTTTTTTTCAAAGAAAATTATGATGTGTGGAGAAGTTTTGAAAAGATCTTACTGTGTAAGTCAGCACACTAAAAACTGAGGTAAGGAAAAGGGATTATTACATCTGTCTGTGCTCTAAGAAGGCAACCAGAAGATGAGCATTTATGGGCTGTTCAGTAGTATTTCAAGACCCTTTGCCTTTATTGGCAAGGCACTAGTAAAATAGTGGTTTGTATGGTTATCACCCTGACACCTCCCTGGGACAGAAGAGAAACCTGAGTTAAAAAAACCAAACACTAGCACTTGGACTGTGTGTGCTTCTGTCTGGCAGGGATCCTGACTCTGCCAGTCACGCTTTTTTTTGGTAGAGGATGATGTGCTGCAGGTAGGAGGAGCTACCATGTGCCTTAATGCACAATTTAACTACCATGGACATTTGTAATATGCACACTGCTTATCTGCTCTGGGAGAAAGTGCATCTTCAACAAAATGTTTCTGTCTTTTCTTCAGTTGTGGACAACATACGTATGTTCTCTGTAATCATGGCTAATCACTGCCATGGGAGACAAGTCCATGTGACACCTGAGAAGATGAGGAGGGAAATACAACTGCAGAAGTTTGGTATTTTTATTTTGTTTTTCCCACCCCTCTCTCTCCCTTCTGTTAATGGGTTGTCACAATAGCACTTGGTCTGTGGAAATGCTTGGTCTTTGCTTTGTCAGGAGGGACAAGATTTTGCAGCAACTTAACTCAAAGAGCATTCATGACCATGGGTTCTTTTCCTTTATTTTTAACACATCTTGAGTTTTTCCCTCTAATAAAGCAAGAGACCCAATATGTTATTAGAGGAATTGACACAGTTGGAATATAAACTCCCTGTGTAGAAGTAAAGATGTTTATGCAGTAATGGCTAAGGAGTGAAGAGGATAGTTCAAACAAAGATGATAATTATCCCCAATAAGAGCCTTCATTTTCACTGATACAATTACAGAAAAAACAGGAAACTTTTATGAGCAAAGCTGTCAGTCCTCACAGGCTTTCAGCACTGATAATGCCAGTGGTTTAATTGTGACTGAGTCAAATGGTCCTGCGTGTAAGCGTTCAGACATGCAGACCCTCTGTTCTATCAGTTTTTCATATCTGATCCACTGGGCATGGGATGCATTTCACAGCAGATGGGTACAAGCTGTGGTGTGGAAACCAGCTGAACCTGGTCAAAGTTTTGCTTAGTCTGTCCTTCTGGTCAGTTTTAAGGGGGCTGCAGAAAGCAGTATCTATGGCCAGGGAAGCAGGGAGGCTGCTATGGAGAATCCTGCTTCTTCAGGAGGTTCTTCTTGCCCTCCCATGTTGAGGACATAGGCAGGAGGTGGGTATGAGCTGCTTATAACATCAGCATCTTAGATCTAAAATAGCATAGCTCACTCAGTCCTAATTAGTTGTGACCAGTGGAAACATAAAACTGACACAGTGCAGAGAAAGAAACGTAACTGAGTATGTGCCTAGGAGGAAGGCTGTTACAAAAATGCTCTTGCAGAAGATGAGTTCCTGTTTAACAGATTTATGGCATAGTGAGTGCATGATGAATTGAGATGGTACGGTTTACCTGTGGTGAACAAAGCTGTAGTGCAAATAGCTGGTGGCTCTATAAAACTACATTTGAAAGGAGATGTCATCATGCTTGATAACTCCAAGGTGGACTACTCTGCAAAGCTGAAAACTAGATTTACACATGTGTGCAAGAATAAATGTTCAGGCATGGGGGCTTTGGATGAATTTACAAAGTCTGTCTGTGAAGCCTGGACCTAGTTTCCAATTTTCAGTGCCAGTTCATACTGGATTTGAAGACTAAAGCTTTTGGTCTGTGTCACAATACTTTTCAAGTATGTATGTCCCTTTTCACTTGATGGTATTGAGGAATGGATGAAGTTGGCTAGAGGGTATTCACCTCCATTTTACAGGTGGAGAATGAGAGCACCAGCAGGGCTGTAGCTCGAGATGCCTGCAGGTTGTGGGTTTTTTTAGGTAGCATTGTGTTGTGAGCCCGATTTCATATAGGGAATCTCACGCTAGGCTCTGGCAACTGAGGCAAGTGAGACCTCAGGTCTGAAAATGTTCACTTAAACAGCTTAGGGTTGTATGGAAAACCAGTCCTCTGTTAATGCCACTTGCCATAAAGCCAAAATCTATAGGGCTATTTTGGCTGTTCCATAATTTAGTGCACAAAATTTAGAGGTTATTCCTGCATTCCCCTGTGTTTAGGCACAGTTTAGGAGGAATGATAGTAGTTTTGAATTAAACCAGTTGATGTAGTTGGGACAAAATGGACTTATGTTTGGTCCTACCTGTCCTCCTTCAGATGTAAGAGGATTTGGGCTAGATGGCACGATTACACCTATCTTGCTGGACATTCTCATAATGGAAAAAAAATGTCTGGAGGGGAAAAAGGTTGTTTTTACACTTTTTCATCAGAGTTGCTATTTAACACTGATTATCTTTTTCCTGTGCAATCTAATTGCCAAAATTTCAGCTGTTTCATTTGCACAAATTGAGGTAGCCCATGGGATATTATATTGATGTAAGAAATAGGGTCTCTTCACTGTCTTCATAAGTTCATAATAGAGATTCATGCACAAAGTAGGAGAAAACAAACTTATCCATGTATTTATGAAGTATGCCAAATCTCATTTAAAAAAAGAGGGATGAAGAAAACATTGCTGACATCAACTCTACCTTACTTAGCCTTAGATTTCCTGAGCAATATCATATTGTAGCTATTGCTATTTTTATAAGCTTTGTGTTAATCCATGTGCCCTGTGGCTATTAAAGAGAAAATAACAAGTAGCTTCCAAAAAGCTGGTGATTTAACTTGTGATGAGAGCCTGTATATGATGGATATGATGGGTTCAGTTTATTAGATGAGTCCAGCTCCATCTTAAGTTGATAGGAAAACATCATCTGATTTCACTAAGAGTTGGGCCAACAGGTTGCTTTTTGCCTTTAGCAATAGGTAAAATCACTGGGTGATGTCTGCATGTGTGGGATGCACAATGATTGTTAAATTGCTTATTCTGTAGTCAACATGTCTCATTAGGTTCAGTGGGTGCTTGTTAGAAACAGAGTCTTGGGCTGGAAAAATGGACAATGAAGGTGATTATTTCTTTCTGAATTATTCATTGGGGAATCTTCTGCTTGCAAATGAGATAAATCTTTGACACATGACCTGACCACATCTCAGTATGAGTAATTGCTGGCTCACTGTGAAATCTCTGGCTATGGGCTGAGGAGAGTGAAGACTTGGCAAGATGCTTTGCCTTGCCAATTTGAATGCAAGAGAAAGGCTGTTCAGGTTTAGAATTGTTCCAGCTGATGGGACACCAGGGTTCTGGCATCATGTAAAGTCCACAAGGACAGTTGAAGACAGACTTTTGCTTTGTGTTGTGCCAGATATGCATGGTCCTTGCTGAACAGGGAGGTGTGGAGAGAAGGAGGAGGAATCTGGGTCTGGACAAATGTATTCCTGTGAGAACTCCAGCTCACTCAGCACCCAATTTCATGTGTAAAGATGTTTTTGTCCACAAAGTTGTGGCGGTTTTTGTTAATTGGCTTGGTTTTGTTGTTGGGTTTTTTTGTTTGTTTTTTAAAGCAAGTGATCTCGCCTTCTGCAAGAGCGGGAATTAGAACTATAGTAACTTGTCATATGTTTTGTAGTCTCTAGCTTGTGAAAACTATTTCCTTCTGTTTTAAATTTCATAAAAAGCATAGCAAGTGAAAATTGCACATCTGTGATGGAAATGTCAACAGGGATATGTAGGGGTTACTCAACCTACTTTCCTTTTCTTTCCATCCTTTGTTTTGCATTTCCCACTATTGTATGGAATGGACTATACGGAGCTACACTCTGCTGTGGAGTTTGAATTGATTACACCCTGGGAGAGGGAAGTAGATATGGAACTGCACTTTGCTGAGCTGCTATTGAACAGTCATTTTGGAACAGAACCATGTTGAGAGGGATCAAATCTTCACAATAAGATGAATTGTGGATCTTCTGTAAGGGAGAAGATAGTCATGCTGGCCTATGAAGGTATTATGTCCCAGTAAAGTACAAATACATGTTCAGAAGTTGTTAGAGGTGGATTAAGGGGAGGGAATTCTGATTTTTCTTTTCTGAACCAGCTGTTTATTTTGAAGGGCCAGAAATACCTTTCCAGGGAGGTATTTTTTAAAAAATCTCATTAAACAGATTTCGTAGTCCTTAAATAGCTACATCTTAACTGCCGCTGGAATAAACTACTATTAAAAGTAAGGCTACATTTCTCTCTATGCCTGACCAGTGGAGAGGAATCAGCATGCCTTGTAAATAAATGTGTAGACAGCTTGCTGCCTCAGGATGGTAATACAGTAATCAACACATAGAGCAAGGAACCATCTCTTCTGGTCAAAACACAGTGCTGGGAAGAGTTTTTTATCTGAAATGACATCCTTCTCCAGAGCTTGGTTTCCTCATCCCTAGCATCAGGCAGTGAACTGGAGAAGAGCAGGGGCCCACTGCAGTTGCTCCCTTCAGAAAGGGGATGAAGATGGCAGAGCCGATTTTAAGGATTCAGTCAGTGAAAACCTAGAGGGTTTTCCTGTCTGTTTTAGGTACCTGGATCCTTTTAAGGATTTGGCTCTAAAATACTGCAAATATAGCTGAAGTAGAAAGTGGTATGAATTACAGTAAGAGTTTATATCAAGTTAAGCTTCTCATGTGTGAGCTAGCACATTTTAAACCAGTTTGGGCATCTTCAAATGCAATGCAGGGTGTCCAAGATTTAGGTATAATTTGAGAGAAGTTGAATTACCAATATTTGCTCCTTCTATTTTACACCAAAAAGAGCAAATGGCTTGATGGCAAAAGTTATGGATATGCTGTCAGCAATATGAAGGTAAAAGGAAAGAACTTAAGCATAGAATTTCCAGACTTTAATTTTGTGGTACTACAATATTTAAACAAAATATTACAAAAGCCATGAAGCAAAGCTTTGACATTTAAGTATAGGGTGTCAATATTGTACTATTGCTTTCATCAGAGATATGAGAAAATGAACACCACAAAATGCTTCATTCACATCACAAACTGCGATCGGTATTGGGTTTAAAAGGCTAAAAAACAAACAAACCACCTTTTATCCAAAATGTTGGATATTTACAGAATTGTTGCCCAAAGTCCTATACCTCTGTTAATAATAATAAAGTAAAAAGATGAACATAAAGACTGTGCAGTCTCAATTGTATATTAACATACAGAAACTAGTGTACACAGCCACCTTCATCTGAATTAAGACAGATTAGAGGTGGATGATTCAACTTGCAATTACTTCTATCTTCACATTCTCTATGTGAGCAAATTACGCTGCACTGAAAGCAAACAAAAGAATAGAGAGGAATTTAAAATTCCATGTTCTGTCTTCATCAACGCAATTGGCTTTATGCAGTTAGTGAAAGCTTAAATAAGTTAAAAAAAAGTTAAATACTCTGGTAGCAAATGTTGCTTTTGGCTACAAATCCCCTGCTGGTCCTTGCCCATCTTGCATCAAATTCTCAGACCATTTTTTGTGGGGTTTTTTTGTGGGTTTTTTTGGGGTTGTTTTTTTGGGGGTTTGGGGGGGGTGGTTTTTGGAGGGTTGTTTTTTGTTTTTTAATTTCCTGGTTGTTATAATAGACAGTATCTCTTAGGTGTGTCTCTGAAAAGATATGTCAAAGAAATACCAAAGGATCATCAAACTTCCTAAAAACCACAAATGGAAGTGATCAGATTTCAAAGGAGGTTGGCCAGAATAAGGGATACCTGAGCAAAAAGGAAGCAATGGGTCCAAGTAATGAAAGGAGCAAAAAGCACGCAAATGGGGCAACAAGGGTGAAAAGAAGTAAAGTCTTCTGTGCTGTATCTGGTTAAGGTACAGATAAGAGAGACGGTTGTGTGCAGAGAGAACTTCATTTTGTTGAAGCACCCAAGAGTTCTGAGTACCTCACGTTTTTGCTAGATATATTGCTTTATTTTTTCAATCTGATGTTGACAGAGGAAATTTGGTTATGTCAGGTGTTAATCTGTACACATACATTCTCTCTTTCAAAAATCAAGCAAGAAAACAGTTAAAATGATTCTGACATGTGCTGATTAGTGTAAGACTCGGACTCCAATGGGAAGACGCATTACCTGGTTAACAAGTAGTGGATTATTTGGAAGCATGGTAAAATAAAAGTAATTGTTTCTACTAGCTTTTCTGTTGCTTGCCCTTTAGGTCGCATGTTTTCAGACATTATGGCACCTCAGATTTTGCCCCTCTTACTAAACACAGATTAAGACAACACAGCACTGGTCTTTTCTGTTAAGGATGGTGACTTTCCTTCTTACAACTGTCACATATGGTGATAATTTTTTAAATTTTTTTTTAGCTTGTAGTAGGAGTGTATAGCTGCTTCGTGGTCAAAGTTAACTAAATTAGAGGGGAGTATTAACTAAACTGAATTTCAAAGAGGAGAATATGTGAAATGAAAAGTCTCTAATTATCAGGAACAGATGATCATTAGTTTGTATAAGCTGCATAAGTAACTTTGTGTTCATGAAGCTGGAGTATAGTGAGAACATGGGTCACTAACACTTCTAAAATAAAAAATTACCACATGTCACCTCTTCCCTCTCTTACCAGAGTTCATGTTTGTCTGTGATGCAGAAATACTCCCAAATTTAGTATAGGCAGAGCCAAAATGTACCATCTGTCCAACGCTCCTGAGAATTTTCCAAGTCAACAACAGCAGAAGATGTGGAAGCTGTAGTTCTTGGAAGCAGCAGCAGCAGTGTGGACAGACTAATTCTTTTATTACATGGTACAGTGTACAGATATTGCTATATATGTTACTGTTCCAGTGTCTGCAGGGAGAGACCTGCATTTTAGTGTGCCCTGTAAAACCTCTGCTATGTGATCACATTGTACCAATGTTACTCTGTGTTATTGGCAAATTACTGTTCCCTTCCCCCCCCCCCCCTTTTTTTTTTTTCTTGTAAGTGGAGTCAAAACTCTTCATACTTCTGCTTGCATTCATACTGTTGGGTTTTGAGCAGAGCCTTGTCATTTCCTGTGAAGGAGCTGTGTGAAATTGAAGACAGACAAAACTTTAGAAATTTATCAAAGAAAAACAGCTTTTGAATTAGGTGATTAAATAGCATAACCAGTGTTCCAGCTAGTGTTAGTTATGCTTTTAATAAAATGCTTAGGAGAATGATGCTGATGCATTGGGAAGGTGATATTCTTGTTTTCATACAATCTCATCTCAAACCCTTCTTTTCAGAGATTAGTATATCCTGGATATACTCTATGGAAATACCTGGAAACATATCTAATAACTTCATTTTAGCTCTAAATGCAGACCTGTAGCATTTTAGTATTGTTTTTCCTAGCATTCAGAAAAAAAACCACCAACAAGAGCAACAAAAACCCAGCATCAAACCATCTTCGGTGAGTTTTGTTGTTTATTTTTGGTTTGGTTTCAGGTTTTTTGTCTGGATTATCTTTTTTTTTTAAGTTTACATTAGTGGAGAATCATGAGCACCAGCACAGGAGTGAGGAAGGAGGCAGGAATGCACAGCAGGAGGCAGAGTAGAAAATATATTGTTTTAAGCTGTCATGGAATCATATTTATTGAGAATATTGCTGTTTCTTTTTAAAACACCCCATTCTGTTGCAGTTAAAGCTCAGCAAAGTTACTATAGCCCCTAAGCTTTGCAAATGTGACCTTTATAAACATGAAGATCTGGCATTACAGCTATTACACTGTACTTCATACTGTACTTACACTATATCTGGTAATCCACATATTTTTAGATGACATTTTTTTTCAAGTACCATTTTCTGAGACTTTGTACTCATCAATTCCTTTAATTTGCTTCCTTTATCAAAACTTACCTTTGGCATACATCATTACAGGGGAAAAAAAAGTCATGCTCCCCTAATTTTAGAAAAATTACATAGCATGGCAAAAGTATGCTTTTCAAGAAGGAACATTTCATCGGATGTGATGTTCACAGCATTTGGAAACCTGTATGCCCGCCCTTATTAGCTGTCATGGAAACTGTAAAATAAATACATGGAAACCACGAGGACATGTAACTTCCCACTCCCTATTCCCTACCTGCAGTACTCTGGGCATGTAATGCCATCAGTTAAACTTTCCTCGTAAGGTTGTCTTTGTTTCAGAGTCTATGTTGCAAGTATCCTTGATATGATTCTTTGGATCATTGTTAGCCAAATTCTGCTTGTTACTCTGTTGCGATACAAGCAGCTGCCAGATGGTAATACAGAGAAAATGCATTTAATGTCAATCACCTAACTGGAAGCCAGATGGCACAGCAGAAGTTGAAACAAGATGTTTGCCAACTTATTCTGGCTTCCAGCTGTGGTCTTGTGCTCCACCATGTCCATGTGGATGATGACCTCTTGACTGTGTCACCATGATACTGCCTTCAAGGTGGCCATGCTATGTGCTCATTCAAAAAGCTAAATTGTCCCTTCTCCCCAAAAGCTTCAGTGAAGAACAATCAGAAATGGGTGTGTAAAAGTCAGTGGGGCAGATAATTCTTTGCTTGTCCATGGTGGTGAAGTGCAGGAACTGTACCTTTTGGATGTCTTCCTGTAGGGGAAAGTCACTGAAAGTTGCTTGCATGGATTTTCTAGTTTTTTAACTCAACTTTTCAGAACTGTGCTCAGTTCACTTGTTGAATTCAGCAGGAAAGGATATTTTGCTCAGAATGAGAAGTAATCTTTCAGTTGGTGGTATAAAGCTGGACGAGTATCTGTCCCTAATCACAGGCAATGCTTCTGGAGCATTCAAATTTTCTCAGTTTTCATGAATAATCTTTTTCAAATACTGTAGCTTCTCTGGCTGATATATCTGGCTAAGGTACGTGGCTTAGTCTTTGCTGTGTAAGAAAAGTAAACAGTCTGTCTAATGAAATGCTCAAGCTACAGCAGGTGTTGCTTCTGTGTCCTCACGAGGAATTATGGGATAGAGTAACAACACTGGTTATTGCCATTTGGAAGATGATAATCATTTATAACTCAGACTGTTATGAGGCTATAAAGTAGGGTGAATCTGGTGTTTGGAATTCAGCTCAGCAATAACTAAATAGAATGTATTTATGGTAGGTGGCTCTCAACAAGGTATAGAGAAACAATTGGTGTGTTATGTTATTTGAGGGGAAATTATTGTACTGTCAGGATGGGATGATATAAATAGCTTAGAATTTGTCAGCCAAACAGTTTCCAAACAAAGCTTTAAACCTTCGGAAAATAACAATCAATGGCCAACTGATTCTTCTTTAAAAACAAACAAACTGTATGGGTCCTTTAAATCTCCACATATGTTAGAACTGTTTATCTTACACACACACACACACACACGCACTTGAAGTGTCATTGCAGTGACTGTATCTGACTTCTTGGACAATGCAAGCCATAGGGTGTCCTGAGCTAGCTGGTGTCTGAGTGTAGAACTTTTATGAAGAACTCTGCCGTCGCTCAAGTCCTCTAGGAATAGTTTCCATTATATCTCAAAATAACTACATAGTTATTTGTTAAAATTTTTTATTTGTTTTCAGTTGTAACTTATTTTGATTTAATTCTTATCTTATTCTTAGGCCTTTCTTATCATATTTATTTCCCATGTACTTTGACGAAGCTGTTTAACTATTCCTTTCATAAACCAAGAAAACTTTCAGCCTTCACTGTTGATTTCCAAACTCCATCTTCCCTGAAGCACTTCTCTGAGTCCTTCTTATGCTTTCATCAGCCTTCTTCAGTTGTGGATACCACACATTTCCATATTTTAGCGAGATAGAGAAATCCTGTGGAAAATTTATAGGGAGAATTTAGGCCTGTAGAGGCAGGGAAATCTCTTGCAGAAGTGGAGAAGGGAGAGAAAGGTACTGCTTAGCATTTTTTTTTTTTTTTTTTTTTGGTCAATTCTTGGGGTTAAGGCTCACAGCAAATCTGCTGCTGAGAGAGGTGAGTGGTATTAACTTATGCTGTTAATCAACTGTGTTTGCCTCTCTGTCTTACTCTGATTTATGGTGGAATTGGGAACTTCCTTAAGAGAATGGAGTCCTCATTTGAAGCTGTATCAACTGCATTATGCCTTTTATTAATCCAGTGGTTTTGGAAGTAGTGACTCATGGCTGTTGTGCTTTGCGATGCCACTTCTGCTTATTCTGTGTTATCTTTTGGAGATGCTCAGCTGGAGTTCAGGGCTGCTCTATTGGGTTGGACAGGGATGAAAGAATGTTGTTCTGGTTACGTTGCTTTCCTCTGAAGGGGTAAAAACCCAATCCTACGAGACAAAAAGGAAGATATATCAGCATTTGCCTTCCATGCCTTGAACCCAGATGAGTTCGAGCCCTGACAGGTATCAAACTCAACCCACTGGTGAAGCTGCGCCCCGCTGGGACCCCAGGGGGCAAGACAGTGAAGTGTGCGAGTAACCGAATTAAACGCAAATCGACTTAAATTCGCCGCCGGGGCCTGTTCCTGCCCCCGCCCCGCGGCTCTTCTCGCGAGAGGTCGCCCCTGGCAACGGCCCGACGCGGCCGCCCGTAGCCGGCAGCCATGGAGGCGGTGGGGGGCGGCTCTGAGGCGTCCTTCTGTCTGCAGAGTATCCTTCCTCAGGAGTGTTTTCCTCCTCTTCCTCGTATTGAGGCGGGCGGCTGAGCCGAGGCGGGGTCCCGCCGGTTCCCCGCCGCAGGGGGCGAGCGGCGCGAGCAGACCCGTCCCCTCAGCGCTCCTCCCGTCTCTGTGCGGCGGGGGGACCTCGGGGCGGGTTGCTGCCTTCGGGGGGGTTATTGCTCCGGGAAGCGAAAAAGGGACAACATGCAGGGTGGGGGCGTGAGGGGGGCTGTGTTGTTCGTGCAGGGTCGTGCTGGCTTTGCTGTTTTCATTGCTGATGGTAAGAATCTTCCAGTGACCCCTGGGAAAAGAAGCGGGGGAACGTTATCCTCCCCTGGTGATGGGACAGGCAAAGAGAAGGTTAAAATTCTGGAATGAAAGGCTCTTGTAACCTCTCCGGAGTTAGTTGGTGGTCAGCAAATACAGACTACCTACGGAGGAGGGACTTGTTACCAAGACTCGCGGTCCCCCTGTGCTGCTGGAAAGGATGTTCCTTTAATTTCCCAGTGCCTGCCACATGTGCAGCTGTGGGGTTTAGTGCTGCCCATGACCAAGTTATAAAAATTATGGTACAATAACCCTAACCTAATTTTATTTTCTATGGCTTTGGGGGGGGGGAAACAAAACCAAACAAAACCCACATCAAAACAACAGTTTGAATTCTTTTTTTCAATTGAGTTGTAGCAAATTATGTTAGGGGTTGGTGGCTTTTAAATATAAACTTAGGTCAAAAGACCCGAATTCTGGTTTTGTCATCAGCTCATATTGGGCTCTACCTGTTCTTTTTTGTAGCTGTGAGCTGCCAAATCAATATCTTTCAAGCTTTGTTTTAGAGGTTAAACAATCAGAGCTTAATTGTTAGACTCTACCAGTACTTTAGTTTTTCCTGCCTTGCTAGAATTAAGGTGTAAGCCAATATAAAAGCAATAATTAAAAAAAAAAAAAAAGTGGAGGATTGTCCTCTGCCAGCTTGTGCCTCAGTTTCTACCTTCTCAAAACTGCAGAACTGTTTCCACTGCAGCAGGATGTGTTTTGAGAAAAAAAAAATTAAAAATGACAGTGTTGCTGTGAAAATACAATAGTTCAAAAAATGAGTTCCTCTATTTTATTGTGCACCTAACTGATTTTTGGAGAAGAGAGAAAAGAGTTAGGATTTTTGAAGTATTATTTTCTCCTGTGCACAGTGTTTGCAACGACACATTAGTTTAGACCACAGTGAATTGCAAAGGCAGGCAGTAGAAAATTCAGGAAGAAACCACAGTGTTTGCAAGTATTTTACTTCTCAAGGGTGTACTGCAGTGATGTTTCTGACTTCTTTAAAAGGTTTGATAAATGTAGAAGTAGTTGAGATGGATGGGGAGGATCATACACAAGCTAGCTTTAGAAAAAATAGTCCCTGATCAAATCGCTAAACATGGGGTGAAAAATTGCTAGGTACAGTATTTTATTTAAATATGTACTGTATTTAATTTTAAGTGGATAAGTACTGTGCTATAAAGTAATAAAGAGGCTTAGAGGTTGTGAAGGAGTATGAAAGTATTTATTTTGTAAATAGAATTACTATGTATATATGGAAATTGACCCTCCATACAAAAAAAATGCTGTACCCAACTATTCATGGTCTACAAATACAACCACACTTTTTTAGAGTCTCATTCTACAGAGAGAGAATATGTAGTCAGCTAGTCTAGTGCTAGGATAGCTTATTCTGATTTTAAAAAGGGCTTTTTAGAACACTACCCTAAGTAGTCAGTCAATATTACTGTATCTTCTATCTTGAGTTGCCTGCTGCAAACCTCCTTCTTGCTTTTTCAAACAGTGAAGGAGCCTGTTCCTCCTGCTTTGCTCTTGCTCCTTGCTGTTCCCTTTTTCTCATGTCATCAGTTCAGATGAACTTTTTTAGTTATTTGTAACGAAAAAGTAAAGCTTTTGGAGAAACTGTATGTAATTCCCAAAGGAATTTTTACATTTCTAAAGTTTCCTATCTTTGTTTTCCTTGTAGCTGTGTTCTAATTAAGGCATTTGTATCAGCTTCAGTAAATGCTCCTCTAATATGCAGCGTTTTATCTCAGATGTTCATATTTGAACTTGTACATATGAATTTGATTTTTAAAATGTCATTCTGTGAGCAAATGAAGCTAGTTATGTTTAGAAGCATAAAGTCTGTGCAAGTGTCAGCGCAGTGAGACCCCTGTGAAAACTGATAATTGAATGAGAGCAGAATTTAGCTACTGTTTAATTCAGAACAGTTCTTGACTTCGAACTTCGATAGATCTGATGAGGCAAATTTTAATGGTGTTTAAACTTGCTATAAAAACTTTGAATCTAAATTCTGTCTTTGCACATAGTTTTCACTGGACCTGGGCTTGTTCACCTAAAGGCTGAAAGAAGCCTTGAAAGTGTAAAATCTTGTCTCAGAAAGAACAAGGGTGAAGGTGGTGAGAACAGATTGATAGATGGTTGGTTTATGATACATTTTTAAGCCAGAAATCATCACATGCATCAGCTGTTTCAGGCTTAACAAAACCTGCAGAATTGACCATAATAGATGACTCTAAAGATGACTATCTATATGAAGAGGTAATTTACTAAATTCATCATCTTCTGATATATGTGGTAGAGTATTAATGTTTTATTCTTTTGTTTCACTTCATCAGCTGCAAAAACATCCTAGGAGAAATGACATGAATCTCCTTTTATCAAGTGCGATGATGCTGGGCATATCTTTATTTTCCAAGGGAAGGTTTTAGCGTCAGCTGATTTATGTTTTATTTGAACATTAAAAACTTTTTTCTTAAAGATACAGATGTTTAGGTATTTCAGCTTGCTTACAATGAAAATTTATGGAACATAAAACCTGTTTAAATATGGCAAAATATTATTCTAAGAACTAGATTATCTTCAGTAGTTGTACTGGGGGTGGAAATAGTTGTATTCTAAAAAAAAAAGTGTATTGATACTGAACTCTACATCATTTCATTTAGGTTCCAACAGATGATGAATTTGATCTTGAGGAAGATGATGAGGATCTATCAAAGGCTTTGCAGACTATTCAGGAGCAGGCTGAAGATGCCCAAATTCTAGTAAGAACTTCCAAATATTCTGACTGTGTAATTCCATTAGCATTAGTGGCTTAAAATGTAGACTTAATTTATTTTAATTATGAAGTTGTGTGGAAAAGATTGTCTCATTTTTTTACAAGTTTTGAAGGGTAAACAACTTAGCTTTACTGGGTTTCATCTTTCTTTAACTTTTGTTGGTTTTATGCTCCATAAACAGTTTGATACTGCACATGCATGTAATAAATATATAGATAATTTAAAAGATATTAATGTTATTAAAAATCTATCAATATTCTAGAGTTTGATTCTTTCTCTGAGTAGATTGAAAGAGAGTGTGATCCCTGGCATAGGAAAGAAACTGCATATCCTCAAGACCCACAGAAGCTCCAATACTTTGCTAAAAAAGATTGTTTGTATATTGAATATATATGCATATCAACAGATCAGTTTGCTATTTTATTTCAAACTTGGAATGAAAACTGACAGTACCAGAGTCTTTTGTGTTTTGAAACTGAATAAGCCTTAAGTAAGGAAAAAGGTAGCAGAAGTTTTTAAGACTGAACATGTTTAATGTTAACCAGTAATCTTTAATAATCTTTAGGGGTAACTGAAGTTATGTCTATTTTGCTGTGTGAATTGACATTCAACTAAAAAGTGAGACAGGGAAGATTATTTTCCATCTGTTGATCTTTTGACAGTGCTATATTTAAGTAATCTTTTACGTCTTTATTGATATGTTGAACATATATATAGGGAACAATATGCTAATATCTATGTCATTTTATCAAACTGAAGAAAGTGTTCCCTTAAAACAAAAGAAGAATGTGTGTGCTTAAACTCCAATTATCTTCGACTCTGTGCTGCTGCTCATACATGTCTACCTTCTTGCTGCTTGTCTCGTTATCAAGTGGGCCTTTGAGCAACCTGGTCTAGTGGGAGGGCGTTCCTTTCCCTGGCAGGGGCATTGGAATTAGATGATCTTTAAGGTCCCTTCCAACCCAAACCATTCGGTGATTCTTTTTGGAGGCCTAATTGTTGGGTTTTTTTATAATTTTGAAACTGAAATAATATTTTCAGCCTTTAGATAGAAATACACGAGTGTCTTATGTTTTAATGCCCTTGCTAGTTCCTTGACAGCTTTCATAACAATTTATTATATATTTTGTGAGGCTCAGTGAACTAGATTGTTTGAAGCTAATTCACTGGAAAAAAACAAGTGCTGCAGCAAATGCTTTTGGTGACCCAAGTTAGAAGCATCATTCCCTGTGAATTAATATTGAATCAATACCCAAATTCTGAGCTAAGAAGCACAGTAGAAGGCTGTCTTTTTCACATGATCAATAAATGGTACACTTTTAGCCAAGATTAGAAGCTAGTAACTGAAAAATAGGTTAAATTAGGTAACAGCTACATCCTGGAATAGCTGCTCTGTGAGAAACAGTTTGAAGTGATTATGTGTATTTGCTGTTCATAGTAACTTCTCTACCTAATCCCATATTAAAGGTTGTATTTCAATGCTAGATGCAAATATTTTTGTTAAAGAAATCATATGAAGTGAGCATCCAAAAATATTTAAGTGATTTGCCAAATGCAGATACTATAAATACCCACAGTTTCTAAACTGAGTAACTACAGGTTTTTTACGCTCCATTAAAAAGGTCAAGTATAAGCAGAGAAATCTAAGAAAGATACTTATTTTCAAACTTACTTCCAAAATGATTAGAGCTAACTACTAAATTAAGAAGAGCAAATATAAGCAAATGAGAGATGGTGCTATTCACGTTTTTTAAAAATAATACAATTGCTGTGTAGGAATTAAAGGTGCATTTCTAAGGGAGATATTGAGGCACATTTTCTTCTGGATCTCTCTATGTGTGCAGTGAAACTACTGGTCTTTAGGGAGTTTGAGGCTTCCTCAACAGTTAGAGTTCAAGTTTCTGTTTGGATCTCAAGATAGAAGTGAGGGTGATGGAGCTCTAGTCTCTAAAAAATCATTTCACCCTAGTCTAGTAGTGAAATGGCATTTGGTTCAAAATACAGCTGTGCTGGGCAGCATGTGCTTTGGATAGCAGCAATTCTGCCTGCTGCTCCTGTTCTACTCATCATTTGTCCTTTTCAGTCCCAACTCATCGTTTGTTACTGTTGTCCCTGTTTTGAAGCATTGTAAGGTAATATAAACTATTTTTACTGCAAGTAACAGAATATTTTGCATATGGAAGAAAATCTTCAGCTGGTAGGGACACTAGGAAAAGGGATGCAGAACTGCAGGAAAACCTCAGACAAAAGCAAGCTCTCTGAAATACTTTCTTTAGTAGTTACAGCATTACTCTTCCATTCCTGATTCTTTATCTTCTTAATATCTAAAAGGATACTCAGAAGTCACATTGCCCTTCATTAACCTTATAATTTATGTAGGCTTGATTTATGATTTATTTGATCATGTTAAAAAGAAATAAAATAATTGAATTCCCATTTAATTCTCTTTTAGTTTACTAAGTTTTGCAAGAACATCTAATTTTATTTTCCAGAGAAATTATTACTTTGGTATGAGTCTTTCATTGTTGGACAGAAACTTTTGTAAGAATAATAGAAGTCCTTAAGGTTAAGCTTTTAGCAATTATTTTATTTTACTGGCCGTATTTGCAATCATTACACTCAAGGTATTTTAAAGATTTAAAAAAAAAAAATAAATTAACCAAGAAGTACTTAATAAAGCAAAAATAGTTTGTTTATTTTGATTTAATGGTCAGAATCCTTTAAGGTGGCTTTTCCTATATAGCTTCTGTAGGGTGTCTGTTTGTACCACATTCATTGACGTATTTTCTGGTATAGGTAAATATTTCTAAATAGGCTTCTAAACCTGTTATTTTCACCTTTCATTTCTAAATAGCTGAGTATACACAAAACAATTACTGCGATGCCATTCTCTGGGTAGTTATCCAAGGTTAAGATTAAAGGAAGCTCTTAGCCTGGTATCACTCACAGTCTGCAGAAGAGCTAGGAATTTAATTTTGGTTTCCTGAGGCCCTGTTCCAATACTGTACCTGTTAGACTGCATTCATTTCTCCCTATATTGTTCCCTGCTCGAGCTTCAGTTCCTGAAATGATTCTCAGTGCTAGTATCTAGCTAATAAATTCTCTTCTGCACAGATGAAGTGAATTCCTATCATTTTTCCATTTATTAAGGGAATCAAGCTGTGTCACTTCTTCCGAAGCCTGGCTTTATAGATGTGTTTGGGAAACTACAAGCAATAATATTAGACATTCACCTCACTTAGAATAAAGAAAGAAAAGAAGTAAGAAAAGGGATGCAGCTGCGTGTTTGCAGATGTACTCTCCTTGGTTCTTGTATTACCACAATTAGAAAATAGACCTGTCTGATGTACTCTAGCTCTAGTAATGAAAATAGGCAAAATATTACATTGCACTTGGCATATTGTATTATTCATAATACAGAGTTACATGGCCTGGATTGCACATGCACAATTCTTGCTGTTTATATTAGGTAGGTTGCTTGGATTAAACACAACACTTTCCGTATTGTACAAAATGACTATGAGATTTTTTCCAGGGTTTATATATTATCAAGAGAAATGCCTTTATCTCCAGGTAATTTATGCAGTCATGTTGATAGAGCTCCCACTAAGGACATGAATAAGCCATAAAGGAATGGAGTTATCAAAACCCCCTGGCCTACAGATTCTTTTTTAAATAGATGGGGGAAATCATTTGCAGTCACAGCCTTTAGCATGTCTTGATGAATATCTCACTGGAATTTTTTTCCGTTTTGTTAGTGCTGAAATGAAGAAAAGGTGGGCATTTGTAGAAGCTGTTTCTGCTTCTTGTCTCCCTTCTACAGTGATATCTTTTATTTTAATAATATGTAGCACATGTTATGAGAGAATCTGAGTTTTTTCATGAGTACACGAAGTGATAGTTATCAAGACCACGTTTGTTCTGTCACCTTCTCACCAGGAGGCAGGCATGTGCAGTGCCTTGTCTTATATAGTAGCCTGCATCATTGAGCTAGTCCATTGTAGCACTGTGCCCATGCCGAGCTCCCAAATGCCCAGACCCTCATATTTAGATATGTCAAGTCACTGTAATACATTTGAAGTCCAAATTGAGTTAAGGCCACCTCCTTGGCTGCTAAGTTGTGTCAGTCTCTCATCTGATTGTCTTTAAATAAGTTTTGCAGAGGGGTAGTCTGAGACTGGGTCATATTTTACTTTTTCTGTACCTCTTTGTGTCTTAATCTCTCTAGGAGAGATTAATATCAAGCTGTGCACTGAGTGGGCTCAGGGGGGTTGTGTGAAGGAAATACATTTACATTGCAACACAAAGCTGTGAAAGGTATTCCCTCCCCGCTCCCCAGCCTAGTGGGCTTGCTGTGTTTTGTTTTGATTCAGCTTTTGTCAGCTGTGCTTGACCCATGGTCTGCTCTTAGCTGAATAGCTGCCTGTCTTGATGGCACTGGAGGAGCTGCCTGTGAAGCCTTGGTGTGCCATCTGCATTCTGCTAACACTTTCAGTGATGTTGTCTGGCAGCTTCGTTCAGTGTCTGCATATGGATGTTGAGGAGTAATGGGAGAATTGATCTTTGAGACTTCCAAAGAGATCTAATGATGGAGATTCAGTTCTTTCAGTCTCTCCATTGCATGCATCTTTACAAAAAAGAATATAAGACGTTTTACTATCACCTCGGATTTCTGCATTTTTCATTAGGTGAACTACTAATTTCTCTCATCAGTAGTTTTGAAGGTTGAGGAAGGGTACAGGAGAACTAATACTTTCTCTCTGGTTAGTGAGAGAAGATCATCCAGCAGTTTAAACAGTTGCAAGTCCATATCAGATTAGGTACAGTTCAGAATAACTGAATACTTAAATCAGATGGTTTTTAAGCTGTTTCTCTATAACCTTTCACAGACCTTGACATTAGAAGGATCAATGTTTACAGATCTGATCAAGGGGAACGTTCAGCTGTACTTCAGTAGATCAGTGACTTTAGATGACTTCAGAAGTAGAAGGTATGATAATTAGATTCTTGTACGTTTAATAAGTTATCAAATTTTAATTTCAGGCTTTGCAGTCAGTTCTGACTTCTGAGAAATCAGTGTCTGAAATACCTGAAACAACAGATGACTACTTCTGCAATTTCCTGGTCAGATTGGGAATGTCCAGGACCCTTGACTGCTTCCAAACTGAATGGTAAAATATTTTAAGTGACCATGTTACTTTGACAATGAGGAAGTAGAGGCTCAAGATTGAAATATTTCCAGGATATATTTCCAGAAAACTCTTCTGAGTAAAAATCATTGTTAAATACATAGTGTTTTACCAAATAAATATATTCATGGTGAGAATGAGGATGCAAACTATTGTTTAAAGAACAGGATTTGAGAAAGCTGACTCCAGGGAGCTCCTGAAGAGATAACTGTGCAGGACTGTATGCATTTCACTGAACTCTAGACATTTACAAGCCTCAGGTGCTCACCTGAGGCCTCCTTTGTGGCGAGTGAAATACTCCTTTTCAGGATACAGCTCATCAGAGTTGTTTAAGCCATCTCTTAAGATGACATGAATTCAGTTATATTTTTAAGTATATTCTACTCTCCATTGACTACCAAGGGACTACCAAGAAAAACTAAACCCAGCTACACTGCAGAAGTCTGCAGAAGTCATCACTGGATAAAATGAGTCCAATATGAAATGAGCAGCATTTCACTTCAGCAGTGCTGACAAATCACGTGGCTTTGTTATTTCTTGCTTTCCGGAACATGGGTGTCTGCTTTAACTGAATGTTTGTAGTATGCTATAGTATTTGCACCTTAACTGTTTGGGTGGGTTTGGATGTTCATCATAGCTACCTTGCTTGTATTTTCAGTTGAATAATCACAATTTTTGATTCTTTATACTTTTTGGTGTATCAGTCAATAGGGTTGTTTTGGTTTATTTTGGTTTTGCTTTTTGAAATTTAATTCACATAGTAATCAGAAGAGTAAACTCTTGAGCTGTTGCTATCTTCTTTTTCTCAGTTTTATAGATTGCAGGGATTTTGTACCTACTTTGTGCGGAAGTTTAAATGTGCAGCTTTGTCTAAATACTCCTTTCTCTGCCACTTTTCTTATATGGAATCCCAAAGGATGTATACTTGTTTTAATATTGATGAAGAATGATGTACCAGGAGTGTTGCAAACCTTGAGAGGAGAGCTGAATTGTCTTGGAGCAAAAGATGACACTTGTCATAAAGTTCTGCTGAAATGCTTTCAGTTACAAGCTTGCTTTGAATCCACAAGTTAAGCTGGAAAGACCCTGGGAAGTGGAAACACCTCTCTTTAAATTATCATGCAGTGAGTCTTTAAACATGAGAGGTTCAAAAATTTTAATAAGGTCTTTTGAAATTGTTTAATTGGAAATTAGCAAATGTGAAAAGTTGGAAATGTTTTGGTATTTCCTACAAAGTCTTGAAGCTTTTAAATTTTCGTAGAAACATGCTCTAATGAGGAATCGCTGCTGTTGTTTGCAAGGCTCTGGTTGTACTAGCATAGAGCTCACCAATCAGGCACTGCTCTTGGAACTAATAATGAGCTGCTTTTGGGTAGTGAAACAATGTGACTTAGTGCTCTTCTCTAAGGAATCGTTTATAATTCTGTATTCTTTTTCAACAAAAGAACTGATATGAATAGCATGAAGTTTGAAGGTTAATAGTTTTTATGCTGAAAGATAATTATTACTAGACAGATATAAATAGCGACCTTTTTATGAAACCACAGCTTTCTTTGAAGCACTTAGAGTTTGAATTTATATCAATGGAAAAATTCAAATTGCTTTTTAACAGAGCAAGTGCAGGTCTTAGCAGGCCCTATCTTGTAAATCCTTAGCTATACATATTATTTTATTTTTTTTCCACTAAGTGATATTTTTAATTTCTGTAGTATTACAAATGAGCTCAGCTTGTCAGGATCTAATCTTACTGTATTGAGACTTTTTCTGCATTAATACCTTACTTCAAAATGTTTCGTGTTGGTTTGAAATAGATAATTTACAATATTAATGAAAGTGAGAGCAGATTAGTGTACTCGAGTTCCTCATTATGTATTGGGACGATGTTCTCGCTCTCATGCTGCGGTGATCAAGTACTAATGGAATTTAAAATGAGAAATTAATTAATGTAGAGGAAAAATTATCAAAAGGCTTGCTTTGAAATAATTGTCTGTCTGAGATCTAAAGGTCACTTAAATTGGATCAAATTATCTTTATTTATTTCAGAGTGAGAAAACTTTCTGCTGTTCTATCTAGCTGTAGAAAATGTCATGATTTGATTGTTTTATTTTAAACCTACTCTTTTTATATTATGATGTAACGAATAATTTTACCACATGTGTAGTGTGTTGGAGTTTTAAAATTTTTTTTACTTAGGTAGTTTTTTTGAATGTACACTTTTTTGCCATTATACTTTAAAGAACTTAAAATAAGACTTAAGTTATTTTTAGAATATCAAATTTATCATTACATTTTTCTATTCCTTTGTTATATAAGGCTTTATAGTGATTTTGTTGCTTATTAAAGATACCGGATTGACAGCTTTGGAGTATGTAGTGCAAAGGCTTATCAGCTGTAAATTCACGCAGCTGACAGCCTACACCTCTGAATCCCAAAGAGCTGCCTGCTGCTGGCAGCACTTTGCCAGTCTGATGAACAGATGAATCATTTGCTTTTCACACATACGCACAGAGCTGTCGCCATGATTAGTTAGAACACTCATTGGGCTGGTAATGTCCGAGTGTTCCCAGAGACCTGGCAGTGTTTCAGCTTGTGAGTAAAAGGAGAGCTGCAGACTAATTATGGAAACATGATTTGAGAATTCTGTGCTGTTTGATGTGGTAAAATTTATGAAGAAGCTTCTGTGACCAAGCAGTGTTAAAAGCTAGGTCTGTCTTTTGTCTGCCTTGCAAAGGTTGCCAGGGTTGTGCGTAACGGAGCACATGCAACAGAGCTACTATGTCTTCTCTGAGCGTAAAGGTAGACTCATTACAAAAAGTACTCCTCCTTGCCAAGTGAAGAAATTGGATATAGGTCATGATTATCCATGTCCCAGCTCCCTGAAGACAGTAGAAACAATCTGCTTATTTCAGGCAGACCTGAGTGTCCTCTTTGGCCTGGAAATCACACAGTCACATCGATGTATGTTGTGCTCTTCTTTCACGGATCCTGAGAGAAACGAAGGATTATCACTTCCAGGGCAACATCACACTGAAACAGATTCAGTTTTTGGATTAAAACTGGCTCAGAAAACAAGTGAAGTAACCTCAAGTTTGATTTGCAAAAGCATGTGGATGTACCTACTTTCTTGCCTTCAAAAGAAGATAATATAAATTTTCTACTTACATTGCATAATAGATTGCAGGAGTACATCGGGGCAAAAAAGTGCTTTATTTTTCTGTGCTCATTTCTTTCTTAGCCTGCTGTTGAAACTGTTTAAGAGTTTATCAAGTGGAATAATAATTTTCAGTAAGAAGCTCTTGTAAAAGCTGAAACTTGAAATTTTAATCCCTGAATGCATCTCTAGGTGAGTTATCCCTTGGTAAAGGATTATCCTGAGCTATATGTATAAGTTAGTCTATTGCAGGGCCTATCTGCAACCCAATTCCTGTAAAACTCTTAGAAACTTGAATTCAATTGAATGTATATAGTGTTATTTTTAGTCAGTCTGCACTGGGCTTTGATCATAAAATCATAGCTGACCATCTGTTCCTTAGGTTTCCAAATTCTTGATTAATTTTAAATAGCTATTCAAGAACAATAACTCAGTTGTTCTGAAAAGCTTAGAAAAATACTTGTGTGTGCACAGAACTAACTAATTTAACTTGCATCAGAGCTCCCCTCTGTAATGGAAAGAAGTGAGAACAATAGCTCTTTGGCAGTCGGCTGGCTATGTAGGAGTTATCAGTTGTAAGGACTAGCTTGATGAAAGATAATGAGATTTCACAATGCGATTTTGTTGTGAGGTTTTCTGTTGCATTTCTGCTACATGCACAGAAGTCTTCCATATTAGTAGTATTCTTAGGCAAGGGTATAGTGAATTTATTGGTATTAATTATATTTCATTAAAATTGTCTTTCACAGTTCTTAGCTTTGCTGGAGGCTGAGTTCATCCATTATCTATGTTTGATGTGTCTTCATACAGAAACTTGATGGTTTTCATGAGGTGCAGTTCAGGTGTTCAGTGGAGAAATGTTTCTGGTAAATAAGGGAGTATGGAGTTGCGATCATTTGCAATGAGAAGTGCCCTTATTTATGGTATTTCCACTAAGGAATTGTACCTGCTCATCAGTCAATGTTGTTTTTTAGTGTTGGGTTTTTTGACTGTTTGTTTTTTGTTTGTTTGTGTTTGTTTGTGTTTTTTTAAGACAACTAAGCTTCTTTCTTAGTATTAAGAAAATGAAGCGATGATAGAATGAATTTTGCTGTGGACATGTTCAGTTTAACTTTTCAAAAGCCTTTCATCTGCTGGTGGTGAATGTGAGTGATGGCTTAATTCACAGAAATGATCATTCCCAGAAGTAGCCACAGAATGCAGATAAGCAGCGGTCTGTAGGAAGTCATTTTGACTTGAGAGTTTCTAACATTCTCTGGAATTTTTTTGGAGGATATTAAATAAAAGTTGCTTGTCAAGTAGGAATCCCTAATTCTGCAAACACTTTTTCAAAATCCCTTATTCTACAAACACTACAAACAACATATTTTACTGATACAGGAATGCTATACTTACTGTCTTATTTCAAATCTGCTGCTTGTGTCTAAGTGCAGGACATAGCATTTAGTATCATTTCTAATTATTACTGTTCTTTTCATGCTTTCTTATTGAGGGAAGGGGGAGGGAGCACAGGTTCAAGATATTCACCTGAAAATGCAAGTAATGTTCGTGTTACTCCTTCTAGTGAGTTCCTACACAGAATACTTTCCAACTGCAGTCAAGATTTTAAAAAAGATTATAAAAAAAAGTAAGAAAAAAACCACCCAAAGCCAACAACAACAAAAAACTCAAGCAAAAAAATGGAAAAACAAGCCAACTTTAAACCCCAACCATTCTGTGAAGACCAGCAGGGAAGAACATTGCGGGGTTATAGTCTTTATCTGATAGAAATTATTTATAGCTCCATTGAACCTATGCTGAACTCATATCATGGCTACAGTAATACACTTTATTATTGTCTTCAGTGGGTGTATAGAAGTTCATACCAACTGAAGGTCTTGCTCTTCTTCCTCCCAGGACAGAATTAGATGAAGCAGATGTTTTGTACCTATATGTACTGGACTCTGGAATCCCCTCTGCAGTGTCTGCTTGCACAGAACCATCTTACGCTTGTGCATGTAGACTTGAATCTTGATGCCTTTTGAAATACTGTCATAAATTCTGATAGCTTCTAATCATTCCTTGAACAGGCATGATTCTCTTGTATAGCGAGTCCCACTTTTTTTAAAATCAAATTTAGCTTTTGTGAATCCTTTCTAGTATCATTGCTCTTTTTTTTTTTTTTCTTTTCTTCTGTAGGAGGTACTTGGGTACTTTCAGTTGCTTTGTATTTAAATGCCTTTAAGCCTAAAATGAATAGTGTCAATGCCTAAGTCCTTTCCACTGCCTGTGAATTCTTAGCTTTATTGGCATCTTACCGAAAGATGGATAGTCCTATAAGATGTGGGACTGACAGAGTAGACTCCATTGCTGGGGGCTATGGAGACTTCTAGGTTGCTGCACAGCATTATGCACTGCTCCAAATTCCTTTTACTTCTCAAAATGCAAGTTAATCTGTACAGATATTTAACTAAAGCGGCCTTCAGGCTTCTACATCATGGAAGCATGTTTTCTTGGGGTCAAGTAAGTTAGGTAAATATTGGTAAATATAATTAAATAAGGAGAGGACAACATAAGTAAACAGGAAGGAATGCAGAATTTCCTTAGATGAGCTCTGTTCCATGGTGAAGACAGTTCAGAGAATCATTCATCCAGATTATCTGCAGCTTTGTCATCATAATTGATTCCTAAAAAACAAATGAAATCTTGCATATAATTGAGCATATGAGGTAAAAAGGACTGCATATGCAAATGTTATTTGAACAAGAAGTTTTTTTCCCTGTCTTTTATTTAAGCTGTGTGGAAGAGAGGAAGGAAAAGAACAGTTGTTTAAATTCACGTGCTATGTTAAACAGGACATCTTTTGACACGTGTATTTGAGCAATACTACATTTTAGAATGAAAAGCAGTAAATTAGAACACAATGTGGTAGTACTGTTGCTAATTGTTAATGATCATTAAAGGAGATAACTATCTTTGTGATTTCGGTTTAGGTAAATGCTAGCATGAGAAAGGAGACATCAGTGAATTGGAGAAAAAAAAAAAAAAAAAGAAAACATGGAATAAAATCTGTTGGTTTGGTTTTGTTTTTTTTCTACCAGGTATGAACTCATAGAGAGAGGTGTAATCACAGCTGAAGATACTGGATTGGTCCCCTCTGTGTATACCCGCAACCAGCAACTTGAGAATGAGAATATGCATTTGCGGAAAGATTTGGAAAACTATAAACTTGCTGCGAAGTATGTTATTTGGCCTTAATGAAACTTTAATATGCAGTAGTAAGTGGCCGGATAAAGTAAACCCAAATACTTAATGGAAATAATAAGATCCTGTTCGTTATGCTGGCTGTACATATTTTTACTTCTAGGTGACATTTATGAGTAAAGCTCAAGTTTCTTTGAGTTCTGTTAGAAACCTAAATCTTAATTTCTTTTATTTGTATTTATTGGACTGTAGAAACTAATTTTCAATATCCAGTAATCACAGCAAATTATGTACTATACTCATTTTTTTGGTAGTGGAACTAAAGAAATGGTTATGTGCATTTTGTATTAAAATACAACACTATAAATTACAGCTACCACAAAATACCAACATAGGAAAAAAAACATTATACACTTCTTCTTCTTCTTTTTTTTTTTTTTTTTAATTGCAAAAAAATCTTTAACTCTGGTCCTGGTGGTAAATGGTATGTCAGTGTAAATTACCATCGTTATACTTAAGCATACACTCTAGTAGTTGATTTTGCAAGTCAATTGTACATTGGTCATAAGAGTTACATTATGTAGCCTGTATGGTGGAGAGATGCAGTAATGAACTATATGTAAGGTAACATTTTCTGAAGAATATGTATGCACATGTATGTGTTCACTGAATTTACCCTGAGACCTACTAATGTGCTCACTTCAGTTTTGCCAGTTCATAGTTTTAAAATAACGAGCTATAAAAAAAGTTAACTCCTCTTTGATTTTCCTCAAGATTGTTCGAGCTACTAATTTTCATTTAGATTGTTACTGTATATGAAAAATAGCTACTCAGATCTTAAATAGTCATTGCTGCTGATAAGGACAAATTCATTTCCAATGATTATGATTTCTCACATTTTCAGATTAATACTCTAATAGTTAAGTAAACAGCTTTAGTAATCAAGTGAAATATTTTGTCTAAATGTACTGTTGCAATGGGAGATGAGCCATATGGAAAACATTCCTTTATTTTACTTTGCATCTTCTTTGGACAACAGATAGTTAGGGGTTGTGTCTCATGTGAGTGGGAGAGTAAGAAGCAGTAATGCATAGTAAATGGAGAAAAGACAAAATTTGGCCATTCTGAAATTTTAGCAGGCTTTCCTGATTTGTGTGGTTTTGGGGGGTTTTTGTTTGGTGTCATCGTCCCCCCCCCCCCCGGTATGATGCAGAAGATGCTACAGCAAAATAATCTGAGTGGATTACGACTCGATAAGAGTTTTCCTAGGTTTGTTGTGTTACTACATAAAGCTCAAAACCATTTCACCACGGTTGTGAATGTGTTGGGTTTTTCCCATAAGATTATCTATATACTCTATGGAGTGCCAGAAAATTTATTATAGCAGATGTCTAGTTAAAAGGCTGAAAGATGACATGATCATGTGCAGCAGGGAGAAGGCAGGAGAGGGAAGAGACATTGCCAATATGCTAGGTTTTTACAGGCTATCTGTTAAATAAAACTCCCAATGCTCACTGAAGTGAACGGTGCTGAAAAATATATAAATCCATAGACTGAAACTGTGCCCTGCTTTTTCACTTTATACTGTGTGAGGAAACCTAAACAGGGTGTTCTTTTGTGTCTCTTGGATAAACCTGGTCATACTACTCTATACTAAATCCATTTACTCTAGTGACCATCAACAACATTTTTCTTTTTCATACATTCAATAACTGCAGTCAGTACCTTTGCTATGAGAAAGCAAATATTCCAGCAGGAGCCAGAATTCCCTGGATGACCATTTGAGTTTTCAGGTATTGGGAGATAATTCAGCAGCTTATGCTGAAAACAGAGTGCCTAAAAGCTTGCTGATTTCAGTGGTTAGAAACCAAGGATTTGCAAGCAAAGAAAGCCTCATATTTTGCTCTGTAATTAGTCAGCAAACTTTCATAGTGAATTACAGTGCTGTGAAGTTTATTTGAAGAAAGCTTTTAATTACATTTGGTATTTCCGAGCTTGGTACTCCCAACAGCCATCTTGCAGAAAAGAGATGTTATTTGGGACTTAGGCAGCATGGGGGCCCAGGGTGAATGACTGTAAACCAATTACCTCCTGTTCTAATGTTGTTTAGCAATTGGTGGAAGACATTCAGAGCCTAGAAGCTTACTGTAATTGTATTTTGGGTATTTTAATAATATATTTACATGATTGCATGGCAAGCAGATGGGAAAATAGGGTACATTGCAGGCTGTAGTGTTTCATTATTTAAAGAGAAAATCACAATCAGCTTCACTTCCTGTAGACAGTGAGTACATAGTTCTAATAGGTTGTCCACTGCCTGAACGCATCTTGAGATGTAACAAATTCCCTGAATGCATAAGTTAAAAGAAATAAATATCAGCATAATTCTTTTATCTGACAGCTAAAGCTAAGGGAGCTTTACCTTAAGTTATTACCTTAAGGTTTAGATACACTATTAAGCTTTATTTAAATATCATACAATCATGATTCTATGATTCTAAAACTAGGCATAGTGTTGTGATAGAAATCAAAACTAATTTTACACTGGGTTGTATTGTGACAGTAGTTAAAGTATACATGAAGTGTACTCCTGTTTACTCGTGTATCTTGAAAGCTACAGTTGAGCCCTGATTGGTAATGGGTGTTGGGTACTGCTGCAGCATTTCTCTAATGGAAGCATAGATATTCTTTCCAATATGCAAGAAATATTTGAAAATAACTTTCTGAAAACTAACTCTTACAAGATACTAGTTAATCTTAATTTATTGTCTTCAGTGGAAATTTGTCATTCAAGCACTTAATATTTAGTAGTATGTGCTTGAGCTGAATAATAGATTGTACTTTCACAGTAACATCAGACTCTGCCAATTTGATGATTTAAAATAGCTTGAATCCCATATATTTTGGTGTTTTCCTATGGCCAGACCCCTTGTATTGCCTTTGTGTTTATACAGGTAGGTAGACAACATAATGGTGTATCAAGTTTAAGATTGTGTTAATCACAGGGACTATGAACTGTGATATTTTTAAGTGCTTAAAATGTTTAGGAATTTACTGGGTAGATAGAATGAAACTTGGGTACAGTTTTTGTGTGAGGTTTGTAACTGAGTTCACAAATATCAGTTACGAAGTTTAAATGTTTGCAGGTACCTTTCTGTCCTGATTTTTGGAGGCATGCTCACAAATATACAGCAACAGTCAAAATATAAAGCAATCCTGGAAATCATATTTATTATTACTGTTAGTGCTGTCACCAGCAATAAAATTCTCACCTGATCTCCCACTTCTGTGCCAAAATCTAGCTATTCTTGCAAATATTTCTCCACTTAAACCATGAAAAAAATGGTGTGCACTTTTTGTATTGTGCATCATATTTAAATAAATCTGTTTACGTCGTACACTTAGCATCCTTGCTGCTAAATGTTATATAAGCTAGAGAGAGTAAAAACACAGGAGCATATGCTTACAAGAACTGTCTTTACTTCAATTAAAATTTTAGGACTACAACTTGCAGTATCTTGGGCAATAAAGTCTCACCTAAATTCAGTAAAACCAGGGCATTTAACTCACCTTTGAAAACCCCTACTTGGATTTATTGGACCCTCTCCTCCTGCTGTTTTTATAAAACTACTTGCTTGAGAAAGGTTTAAAGGGAGAGACCTGCAGTCTTTGATATATATCTTCACTAAAAGAAATGGTTATTGACTTAGCTATGGCTATAGCAACATCTTTCAGAGCAAGCCATCTGCCTAGCTCTGAAGGGACAGGTTTTGTATTCAAGATCTTACAGCAAGTCAGATTTTGTGGGTGGTGTTGTACCAAACTGTCCTGAGACCGCTGAGTCATTTACCTCTCAAATGTTTCATTTGTTCATAGGAGCTTGAGCAGAATCATTAATCTGTACTTTGTATCCCAATACCAGTATCTGTGCAGAGGCAAAGCTATGTGTGTGCCCACAACTTCTGTGAGCTTTTCACCGAATCACAGAATGATCATGGTTGGAAAGGACCTCCTAGATCACTGAGTCCAACCATACCTACAAGAATAAAAAAACACCTAAAAAACACCTTTTCACTGTGTTTCTGCCTGTGCAACCCTGCTCCTTGTCACTTCCCTGTCAGCTTTTTCTCAGCTTTGACTGATAAATAGTGGCATTAACTCCCAGTGCTTGTATTTAGGTCTTTCCAACTGTTCCTGCTACAAGCAACCATTTGCATATAAGTGTATACATACGAATGTGGTAGTTTCTATAGCTAATAAATATAGCAAATGCATATATATATATATATATAAAAAACATTTTTACAATAAAATATAATACCCTGGCAGTGGCAAATCTTCTTTCTGGGTCTGTGGCTTTTGGCAATCTCCATTGTCATAGTGGTTTTCCTAACTCTTCAACTCGTGTTGGAGAGGAATTGAGCTTTACTTTTGCAAAGAGAAAATACCTGATTTCTGTGGTAGGTAATTTCAATATTCCTTTACAAATAAACAATTAATCTACTAATCTTTCCTGCCAAACCCATATCAGTAAAGACAAGGAATATATAGAGAGTATGAAGAGTGGTTTTTGTTCCGGAGCAGAGTATCTCAGGGTGTTGCGTAGAAAATGCTTAGAGAATAACAAGTTATCAGTATGTTTGCAATTAATTTTGAAATGGATTCCTTTTGCTTCCTGCTGTTGCATACAGGCGACACTTGGGAACAATCTGCAAATATGCACAAATAGTACCCAGAATTTTTCTAGCACAATTAATTATTCCCCCCCCAATAAGCTCTCTAAATGCATGCATTTGCAAGGCAAGGATAGAGTTAGCTTTCTGTGTATGTCCTCCTAGCATGTACCATTATGTTGGGCTCCAGATGTGATGTAGTTAGTAGAAAATTAGTATTGTAATACACTCTCATGTAGAATTTTAATCCCACAACAAGAATATTGTTTTCTGATCACCTCTAATTTGAATACATACCTTGAAGATTGCTTGTGCTTAAAGTAAGCTTGACCTAAACTGAGATTTATAATGCCACAATCCTTATGGATTCTGTCTGAAGGAGCTGAGGAAAGGTGAAGAGTACCCATGACTCTTGTACATCATCTAGCAGCAAAAAGACTTCAAACGTACATGTTCTCCGCCACAGGGCATAATACCAAAAGTTTCTAACTTCTGCATGTGCAGATCTGAAAGTTAGTTCTCTGTGTTATGACATCTTCCTGTGTGGCATGCCCTAGGTGTTCCTGTTCTGGCAGGGGGGTTGGTCTCGATGGTCTCCAAAGGTTCCTTCCAACCCCTACCATTCTCTGATATGTTCAGCATACCTTGATGATAAATTTAATAGGAAGAGACTAGTATTTCTCTTGCATTCTGTCTTTACATGTAGCAAAGCAAAAGAGGCTTTTCTAAAAATCAAGAAAGAACGTGACTTCCATCGAATGCATCATAAGCGAGTGATCCAGGAGAAAAACAGGCTTATTTGTGACATTAAAAGGTAAGGAATTCTTCTAATTACTATACATGTTGCATTAAAGAGAATGTCTTTGATTGTTGCCTGATAATGAGATAACATCATGGTATTTGAAGTGCTGAAGTAAAGATAGCTGTGTTTAGTTAGTGTCCTGGTAACTACCAGTTCCATCTGACCATTCTGCCACATCTCTTAAACAATTTCTAATGATTTTTTGTTATATTTTCCATGGTGTGATGAAGTATTAGTAAGTACATAGTGTTTCTAATAGCTGAAAATATAAATGTTTTATCTTTCCATAAATATGTAGTGATTTCTGGGTTTAAATCTTTCATCCATTTTAAGGGTAACGGGTATCACACTGAGTTCAGAACCTTTGCGTTCATAATTCTTGTAGCTGGTATTTTCTGTCCTTTGACATCTTGACCTTCCTGTGTGACACTTGCGATGTTGCTTTGGTTGCAGATAAGTCCAAAACCTAGTCCATTGGTACTGAGCTATCATAATTTATATTTAATTCCATAACTTTGTCATTCTGGAGTTATCAAAGTTTTCTATTAACTATTGTGCTATTTTGTCTCTGAGTAGAACTCTTATATTGTGGGCCAGGTGAAACTTTAGAATCTGTTCTTTGCACATGTTTATGCCAACACTTGTTCTAAAATAACATTGGGGAGTGGCTTATATCTGCAGCTCCAAACAATTCAGAGAATTTTGCTGATATTGTTATCAATCAATGCCTGTAATAGCAGCTACGTGTTCTATGTCTTTAACCTTGAAATCCATATGTATTAATGCAAGAGCACTGTTCACTGATTTGCCCTCTGTGTATCAGCTTTTTGCAAAATGCAGTATTTTTTAAGCTTTTCATGTTGTGTTATTGCTGGAGAGATTATGTGTGACTTGTAGTTGGTTTGAACAATTAAAGTGGTTAAGTATTCTACATGTAACAGAAAAGTGGAGAAAGAAATAGTAATCATATTACAACTGTTTTGTCTGGATTAGGATCTTGGTAGTTAGATAATAGCCATAATTCTCTTTCTTCCAATGAAATATTATCCACCTGCAAGAAAACAGAAGTGAACAACAATGTGCAGTATGTGTACAAAGGTTGGGTGGTTACATACAAAATACCTTTCCTGTCTTCTCTGTGTTGCCCTTTTGGCACTTTTATTCATTTATGTGGGGATGCAAAAAATTTACGCCAACATAAATCTCTGATTTAACTCGTCTTTGAGGAGTCATTTGTCCTCTTCTGTGTTCGCAGGCTGAAGGCACACTATGCATCGTACGAACCAGTGCTGAAGCAGTTGACTGAAAAATATCAGACTACACTGAGACAGAAAATGTTGACTAGTTTGGAGAGAGACAAAGCAGTTCGACAGGTAAAGCTACGGTGAATGCCACTTGCAAAGCTGTAAGGAATGCTTTTGGGTTTTCCTTCGGTAAATACACAGGATATTTCTGTTAAAGCAACTCAGTTGTTTGAAGCAGAGTATTTTAATAAGTTTCATGATATTTGGAGAAATGTTAATATTGAAAGTATGTGCAACTTAGGGCCGCAAAGTTGTAGTTCTCAGGCTGTACTTGCTAAGTACTGCTTTACATGAGTCACCAGTATGCAGACCCTGTTATACTTTGTGTCAACAGCTTAAGGAAAGGGTGATATTCCCGCAAATTCACATGCTTCCATCTGTGCCTTTAGAAACCTCTTGTTTTAACCTCCTGTATTACTGTATATTATTTTTTTTTTTTTTTTAAATATATCCAGGAACGACCTACTAGTTTAGGAAAAAATACCTTAAGATAGCAGAGACAGGGGTTTTTTTCCTGTATTGAGTGCAATAATAGAGTAGTATTTTTACTCCTATAATCTCATCTGATGTATAGGTTGGTACACAAGGTATTCCACCCCTTTAGAGGGAAGTAGTATAAGCACAGGTAGGATGGATGAAGAACAGAGAATTGTCTTGTGTGTGTTTAACCAATAGGTTGCTTGTTTAAAAAAAAGAAAGGGGGGGGGGGAAGGAAAAAAGAGAAGAACCTCTCAAAATGCATTGCATTTCAGCAGTAGCATCAATTATATGTGGGTAACAGGAAAGGAATTTATCATGCTTGCACTCTCTAACAGTCCTCATTTCTCATTTCCTCCTTTCCTTTGCCTCCAGTTTTTCTCAGGTCACCTCAGGGCTTACTTTTAAAAGACCAAGGATTTTATGTTTGAAATGTCAATAAGTAAATGTCCTATGAAAAAGGAAGGTTACTGTTCACATATAGTTATGCTGAATCAGGAGTAGAAAACATAGAACAGTTCCAATGCTATGAAATTTCAGGAACATACGTAAAACCTATCCAGTTAGGAACTGCAGGCGTTCTGGAATTATGGCATTTTTGTAACACAACACCCTATTTTGTGGCATTTTCTTACAACAAAGCTGCATGTCATAATGTGCCATCAAGTTAAAGATCAGCGCAGTGAGTGGCTAGAAGTTGATGGTGCAGTAAGAGCCCTAATATTCTTTATGTCTGCATTATTTTAATAGAGCTGTTAAAGTGTTTTAAGACATTCTGGATGGCTTGTATTTTATCTCACTGTTTCATTGGGCTTTTCCAAAATATGACTGAGACAGTAATCAGAAAAGTAAAAAATTATAGCTGGTATTTATTCCTTAAATACGTAGGCATAAATGCTGTGTGTTGTGAGGAGACAGTTCAAAAGCAATGTTTTCATATTACCTCTTCTCTCTTATCTGCCCTTTTTAAAATTAGGTTACAGGTTTGCAAGCCAAATTACAACATTTGGAGTCTGCATATGCGATTCAAAGTCCTATGAAAAAAGGTAAAATATTCCCATAAAATATTCAGACTGGTTATAGTGTTTTTTGTTGTTGTTGTAATGCATTTTAAAATCTGGTATAACAGTAAATCAAAAAACTTGCTCTGTAAACATGTTATCAGGTGTCTTGATGACAGAGCAGCAATTTTATCATTTGAATATTTATTCTAAAATGTGTCCAATAAAGACAGTCAGACTGCTGATGGCAATATGGTCTATGAGTAACTGTGCATGGGCTTCATCCTAGAAATCTGTTTTGTCTGAATTTATTTTATTCAATAGTGCTCTTTAGGGGGTTTTTTTCTGAGTGTTTTGTTTTTTGTTTTTTTTTCATCTCTCTTAAGAAGGTGTATAGGGTGGTCTGGAAGCATTTTGATAATACTGGTGTTACAAAATTGAGACTCTTATTTTAACATGTCTCTTTTTTACAAGAGGTTCCTAAGGTTATATAATACTGGCTGGAATAATATCTTTATCTGTATGATACTATACTACTTCCTGGTGTTTTGAATAAATGCATAATTATTAAATTAGTTTTTTGAACTGCATCAGGAAAAAAAAAAAGCCTAGCACCTCTGGTTTCCTAAGTAAATGAAGTGCATGCTATCACATTCTTTGTAAGCATCACTCCCACTAATAATTTTGAACGTATTTTCCAATTGCAGCTACATTTGACAGTGAGATAAGTCTGTAGGCTTATCCAGTATAAACGAAGCTATGGTTTTATTTAGCATACAAGCAAATAGCTACTAAAAGAGTAACTTCTGTAAATACAGACTTCAGATGTGTTAACACAGTGGAACACTGAAGTACTGGGAGGCAGCAAACCTTTTCAGTATTCACAGTATCTTTCTAGCTTTGGATTTTGATGCCCCCTTTTTTTTGTTTGTTTGTTTTCAGTGCTTCCTCAGCAAGGCACACTTCAGGCATCCAAAATACCTTTTTGTGGCTATAGGTACTGCATATGCTCTGCTGTAGTCTTTAAATCTTGTTATAACTAGAAGTAAAAGCCTCTGCCTCTCTGAAGAGCAAAGTGCTCACTTTCATCCTGCTTCACATAGGGAGGTAGGGAATGGGCTTTTTATTTTGTGTTAGTTTAGGGCATATAACATTCAACTTCTCATTATATTTTGGCTTTTGAGGATATATAGTATGAATTCTTTCCCCATTCTGGTGTTTTACAGTATGTATCCCCCATCTGTTTCTTGTTCTTATTACACATACTTTCCTTTGTTGTTTGAGCGATTCTAAAAACCACACTGGCTGTTCACATTACTTGTTTATTCTCCAAAATTCTTCAGAGTGCTTTAGAATACCAAAAAATCACAAGCAGGGGAGCACTTTCTAAATAATGATATTTTAAAAAGTCATTTAGTCCTCAACACAAATTATTAAACTCATCAGCCACCCATGTGCTTGTGCAAGCCTTAATTTGCTTCCTACCTTGTGTATCATAAATTAAGTGGTATTTCTGTTCATTTCTTTCCAGTGCTTCGTCCTTTATTGCTACATAATTTTTATTGCTCTCTGTAGGTTATACTAATGTTTCAGTGGGTGATACTGTCTCTTATTCAGATACTTTCTGCTGCCTCTTGAAAGATGGTCATGTTCCATTGCTTCTTGAATTCTTATTTCTGAGACAGTGTAAATGCAACCTTGAGAAGCAAGCAGCGTGTAGATACTGGAGAAAAGTTTGCTGTACTTCTTCCTCTAAATTTAAATTCTTAGTTTGGAAGGAACTAGTGCTATTTGGCTTGCACATCTCTGCTGTGAGGAGACCTACAGCTACATTTTGGTTTTTTGTTGCTGTCTCTTCAGGGCTGACTTTTATGCGTTAGTACATTGGTACGTTACAGTTAGAAGATAATGAACATTCAGCCTGGCAAGTTACCATGTGCCGAGATAAGGTGCCTTTTCTGGTCGGGTCTCTGCAGTCACTTGAGTGCAGAGCATGGAGGAGCAAAAATGATTTCCCATCACTGCTCCTGGTGCAGTGCCTGCCCCACAGCCTGACTCAACTGCAGAATGCCTGAGATGCTGGCTTTGGCTACAGGGCCCTGACAGCAGCTTTTGATCAGTTCTGGATTTGCAGAACTTTTGTAGGTTTAGAATAGTGGCAGTGAGGTCCTGCATATCCAATCCATTGTGCATTCCTTTTTTTTTTTAATTTGAGTTTTGTTGGGTTTTTTTCGAGCGAGTGATAGTGAATAATGAAGAGTAGAGGGAAGCTTTGTAGTATTCTCAGAGTTTGCATTGTAAAGTTGTATCTGATATCTAGGTAGAAAAATTAAAAAGACACATTCTGGACTTTACTACTTAGGCTTTGGATTTTAAAGAGAACAGCATCCATAATACATATGATTTGTTTCCTAGGGTTTTTTGCTGCCTCACTGCCAGACCGCTGTTTAGCTTTGCAAACAGTGCTTTGTACAAAAACCCTTTAAGAGAAAGCTTTCTTTAGGCGTCTTAAATTATTAGAAGTTTAAATTTATTTCCTATTTACTTACCTTGCTCGTTTAATATTTAATAGTTGAAGAGGAACTAGCTAACAGTTAGGATTAGGACTCAGTCATGTTGTGGACTGTTTCTCTATACCTGCTACACTCACTCAGAAGCCAGCTGTAAAAGAGAAGTTTTATTTTGAGTTGAGATTATTTTAAATGATTGGCTCTTGTGTGTCAGATTTGCATTAAAAACTAGTTTTATCTTAA
Source organism: Actenoides hombroni (assembly GCA_024336885.1). NCBI lineage: Eukaryota > Metazoa > Chordata > Aves > Coraciiformes > Alcedinidae > Actenoides > Actenoides hombroni. The sequence goes on along the minus strand of WUAM01000335.1, from coordinate 3,394,655 downwards.
ATCTGGTCCTCCCTGATGTGGTAGAAAAAACATACATAGAGGGATATAATTATGAAAGAGAAATAATTTATTTTTTAGTTAGGTTATTGGTGTATATTAACAGAGCACTTGCACCCATACTTAGGGATCAAGACACAGTGTTAAGTGGTACTCTGAAAGAAGACTACTTCTGCCTGAAGGAATTAAGCAACGTTGATTGTGGCTTGCTTATAAACCTAAGTGAAGGCTGCTGGAACAGCTGGTTCTAAAAACATGTTATAGACATTTTACTTATTCAGTATGTTTCTTGTATTTCCTAAAAACAACAGCTGCCTATTTATTACCCAATTATATTAAAAAGTTGAACTCAATGAGTTACTTCATTCATGGTTGAATTAACTCATTACTAAGCCTGTTAACCGTGCTTTTCTCTTTCTTGCTCTAATGTAATTGCTGCTAGAAGGTCATGCAAAAAGAAATCTGAAAGCACCAGTTAGAGTACTTAAACCTTGCTATCCCCATTCCATCTATAATGTGATCAGAATAGAAAATCTGTCAACACAAGCTGTTGACATCTTAGTGCAATAGAAACAGTTCTTCAGAATTTTTGGTTCTTTTTTTTTAATGGTTACTGACTTTTTTTAAGCCCTTCAACTGTCATAACTCTATTGTTTTACAAGTATATGTATTTCAAAAGCACCAACATACCAAGTGCTCTGTGAACAACGTGCTAGGGGGTAACAGTTACTGAGAGTGTAAAAAGTGTTTGACATGTAATCTAATTTTGCAGTACACAGTTCCCCAGAGAAAGTTATTATTCAGGACATCTGTGACAGTAGCTTTAACTTTTGAAGCAGTGAGAATACAGGCATTTTGTTAGACCAGGCACGCTTCTTTTTAACAGCTGCAGTTTTTGTAAGGTATCCAGGAAGGTTTTGCATTTACTCTATCTGCTTTCTTTTTGCCTCAAGAGTAGAGAAGGGTGTTTGTTTGGGGTTTTTTTGTTTGTTGTGGTGGGTTTTCTGTTTGGTTGGTTAGTTGGTTTGTTTATTTTGTTTTCCCCCTCACCTTTAAGTCAGAAAGTTTGCATTTTAATGTCAAGGTCTGAATAAAACTGTTTTATAACAGCAAGCATTTAGAAATGTGTGAAGTGCCTTTGTTTCATCCTTGATTTTATCTGTCTAATGTGTTTTTCAGTCTGAGATTTTTTCAAAGAACTGCAGGAGTGTAAGTGCCCAAATCCTGTTGGAATTCAGTGTTGCATTCTTCTTCCTGTAGATGCATGTACACACTGCAACAAGACACAGGCATCATGAGGAACTGTATCAGATGCATGAGCTCCCAATACAAAGACTATCAGAGAACATTGTCCTTTCTGCCAGATTGTGGCAGATGTATTGTGCGATAGTCCATGTGTGCTGTACATTTCCTCAGATTCCTTTCAGCCTATTCTGATGATTTACAGCCTTGCTGCCTGCTTAGGATTTGTTTGCTGAGTTACCTGTTCATAAGTAATTCCTTGTTTTTAAGGTGTATTGCAAGAAAGTTTAGGGAAGCAAAAGGGAATTCAGGCTGTGAATCGGAATAATGTCTTGGTAGTAGATATTGGATAGGATGAAATGAGATGATGTTTCTTCTGACTAAGAAGAAAACAAACAAAATTGCATCCATTTTACTGTGATGCTCTTCTATACCTCATGATTCAAAATCTTTGCTGCATTTTAGGTGCAAAATCTAGGGTACCATTAGGTAAACTGAAATAGATCACACTAAAGTAATTTGTGAGGCAGTTATATGTAGTCTTGGAATACATTATATGGATGTCACAGTCACCTGAATACCTTTTTATAAAGGTGTGTTTCTTTTAGAATTTCACATGTGTAGCTAAGGAAACATGTGTTAAGGAAAGACAGATCTTCCAGAAGAGTAAGCAAAAAATGCATTCTGATAGCATTTTTCTTGGTTTTGTCTTATAGAAGGTCATAGATGTCAAAAGAAGAAAGGGTTGGAAGGTATCACCCAGACAACTCTTCAGGAAGCCAGGCAGAAAAAAATCCTTGATTCTGAAAGCTCTTCATGTGATTCAGTCAAAGATGCAAAGAAGACAGGCTAGAGCAATCCAAAGGTATGCAGCATCCTTTCTGGTTTCTCTCTCTAATCCAAATTACACTTTAAGCTTTTAGTAAGCTCTGGTAAAAAATGCCTGACCAACATGACTAGGTTATGTTTATACTTACAGAGTCGGCTATACTTGTAGAGTCATTTATATTTAGCAAATAGGACAGGTAGTTTTTATTTTTAATATTCTATTGCAATTAATTTTTCAGTGAATAATAGGACGTCCGATTAAATGAAGCTAGCAAGCTACTTTTCAAGAGTCTGATATAATCACCCTTCAGACGAAGAGCACCAGCTTGTTACTGTTATGTTTCTTTTGCAACTGGAGAAATCCTGCCCTATCCTGTACTTCTTGCAGACTTTTCAAGTATTTCAACCTGTCCCTTCCAGCCAATTCTAAAAGGTATAACATCTGAGAGTCTAAGTTTGAAAAATTGGTGATTTGTTCATAGTCAATGGAAGTTTTTAAGCTTGAGGATACCAAAGGTCTGTTGCTGCTTCAATTTGGAAGTTCTAGAAATTTACTGAGGTTCCATTTTAGGAATATATGACAGTGCTTTTCATTTTTCCAAGTCAAGGTAAACATCCTGATATCTAAGATTTCTTAAGCTCTTAAAACAGTTAGCCTGGCCTATTTTTGTTTGAGAATGACTGAGTTTAAAACTGGTTTTTTGAGAACAAAAAAAACAACAAAAAAGCTTTAGTTTAAATCGATGTAGTCGGAATCAGCTTCAGTCTTTCTTTTTTCTGTATCCACAAGAATCTGTCGATGGTGATTTTTTTATTTTTGTTTGTTTGTTTTCTATTTGTTTTTCAAGGGCTCTACTTCTGTCTGACACTGGCAACTCACCTTTCCTTTGACAAATGTACTGTTTTATTTGTTATCATCCCTTTTCATTCTTCTGAAACTCCAATTAAAAAATTAAAATACATATATATTCTGTTGCTTTCTGAAACACTTCTTACCACATATTGGAAAAAATTCTCTGTACTGCCTTCCCACCTACTAGTATCTAAGTATTACTGAGGCGCCTGTTAGTTACTTCATCTCAACGTTCCCTGTTATTCATGCTGTGGTTAGAAACTTCCATCTTAGACTCTTTACAGATACCTTCTTGTTACTGTGACTTGTGAGTAGATGAGTACTTTTTGGCTTACAAAATATTTTTTGTTTCTGTTTCTATTGAAGTCACCAGGATTTTTCATAGTAAACTTCGCTGGAGTTCTGTTTCACCCCCATAATATATAAACTCTACACAGCTAGTGTGCCTGCCTGGCTCTTTCTTGTTCTTTGAAATTCATGAGCACTGTTAGTTGACTGGTTCTGGCAAGCATCTGTGTTTCTGCAGATCTTATGTTTCTGAAATGAGTCCTACCAGAGGCCCTGATGTCTTTATTTAATCAATGGATTAGAAAACTGGAGTAGCTCCAGAAATAAGACATCAGAAAATATGGCATGTTTGAATGTACTAGATTTTACCATGATTAGGCAGCAATCTAAATCTTTGGGTGTGGGACTAACATCTTTTCCAATAATGGAACGATACCTTTCTTTCACAGTTCCTGCATCTATTATTTCTAAAAATTAGTCTTCTCCTAACAAAGGATACTACCTTAAATGCCACTTGTCCATTGTCTTATTGCTTAGGCTGTTAGAAATAAATGGCAGAGGGGGATGATGAGTCTGTGAAGGAGTGAATTAAAATTGTTTAAAACAAAGATACTTGGAGAACTCTGTCCTGCAGTGCACGTTGATTGAACTACAGTTCTAAGTTATTTTAATAAAATGATGCCTTCTTACTCAAGAGTTTAGTTGTCTGAGTATTTGTTCCAGTCAAAAAGATGGTGTAAATGAGTGCCTTGCCTGCCTTAGATCATGTTGTTTGATACTTGGAATCAAACTTGTGTGGTGCCCCATCTCCTTTGGCCTACATCAAAATATCTTTTACATTCCATTGTGTCTTATGTGACCTACGTTCTTTCTTACAATGATTTAATGTGGTAATGTCTTAATTGAAGAATGTACTTTAAATAATAGTCTTTCTTATTTGCAATAGTGAAGATAAGACTTGAAATTTTTTTTTGTGTGGTAGAACTGATTTACATGTACTCACATTAAGATTACCCTTCATTTAAATTCTCTCTATACCACAAAGGTATGAAGAGTCACAGCATAAAATGTAGAACTGTCCAATGGAGTTTGGGTGAAGAATATATATATCTAAGAAAGAAATGCAATTAAAAATACTGTATTCAAACACCACATTTAGGACAAAATAGAGAAAGAAAACAGAGAAATGGGAAATCTAGGTAAAATTCACAGTGAAATGTTGTTTAGCTCTTTTCAGTAAGCATTAGTGAACGCTTAGGTTGCAAAAGTTCAGAGTAAACATTTTATCCAATTTTAAAATTTAAGTACTTGGATTATATCACATTCAGTAAAAAGCAAGTATATTGTAATGAAATTGTATCCTTGAGACAAAATGATAGATGTTTTTATTAACTGTACAGCTACATAGGAGTGAACTATGGTGATGAAAATGATTTAAAATCCTTTCTCTGTCTTGTCACTGAATAGCACAGGCATTTGTTAAATCACTTTTAAGTAGATGCAAATATGACTCATAGCTGAGCTAGAACATTTACTTCAAGGACAGATGTATATTGTGTTCTTGTGATATCCTGTAAAAGCTGACATATAATTTAAAAGCTAAAGTCTCTTTGTTTCAGTGATAAACTTCATATCAGTGAAAAAGCAACTGGAATTGTTCTGAGACACAATGTACTCTTATGATTTTAAAATTTTTGTTACAAGTCTCAAGTAAATCATATAGTAACAGGCAATTGGGCTAAACTGTTTGCTTATCTAGCCCTTAATAAGCCAGTACCAATAGCATAAATATTCTTAGATTAAGACTGTGTATAGAGTACTGCTTTAAACATTTAAATTAATTTTAAAATTCAATCACAGGTCATTAAAATTGTAGAAAATCTTTAATGTGATTTTCATCTATTTTTCTATTCTTATTCTCTCAGGTTCTTCATGGAGTACATCCTATGTTTGATTGCTTTTATTATTAGCAGGGTGATCACAGCTTCTTTATGTTCAGTAAATTCTATTTCTACAAATAATGTATTACAATGCAATTTCATTTTCTGAAGTTTTTTTCTGAACTTTATCAAAAGGTGCATTGGATATTTCTGGAGTTGAGGCATTATCTGTTTCTGTGGAACAGATTTTGAAATGATGGCCAATAGTATATTAAAAACTAGTATGTGGTAATTGCATGATCACTGGATTTTACTTCTTTTTAATATACTAACATAGCTTTTGTAGTTAATAAGACTTGTATACATGTGATATTTTAACTATGTGTATAACCCCAAGTTTCTCCTCAGTTCTGAAATTTGTACACTTTCTTCCATAGAAGAACTACTGTTTCTGTGCTCTTAAACAGAAGGGAATCTAAAATCAAATGATTACTTAATCAGATTATTGAGCTTGAATATTGATCTTCAGTAGACAGAAGATGACTGATAGATAATACTGGCAATACTAATTTCTACAATCCTTAACTGGTGTAGTAAAACTCCAGACAGATAGCTAAGAAAATAATACCTGTTAAAAAGCTACAAGACTGCAATCTAGAGAAGCGAAAAGAAAATACAATGTCTGTATTTTAAATGAGATTAAAAATAATGATTATAAGTCTATGAAACGTGACTGTCAAAGAAAAGGTGAAGTGACATTTGTGTAGTCTACAGAGAACACAAAAGGGAGACAGGATACAGTCTTAAAATCTAAAATAATTCTCTTTTAAAAAAAGAAAATCAACAACAAAACCCAAACAAAGAAACAAAAAACAAAACCAAAAGACAAAACCAAACCACCAAAAAGCCCCAACCAACCAAAAAAAACCCAAACCTCAAAACAACCTGTTAGAAGTAAAAAGTAGAAATTCAAAAAGAATTGTTCAGATTACATGTTGACTAATATATGATAGTAAATATAGTGAGGTGCTGGAATAGATTGCCTAGAGAGTGTGTTACTGGACCAGGATAGACAGATGTTGTTGAAGAATGACACAGGTGGAGTGCCCTGTGGTCCAGGCTGGAGCAACCACCACAGGCAGGAGCCTGCAGCTGGCTAGGTCAGCTGCTGTCCAGACAAATATCCTCATCCCTGGATGCTCTGAAAGAAAGGCTCTGCCATCATGATCTTGGCTTGTGCCCTTGTAAGATGGGAATGACATCTTTCCTCTGCACTAGTTATTTGAAACAAGAATTTCGACTGCTAAGATCAGGACAGTGTTCATGAGTCAATAAATCATCAATTTCCCATGAAAAACTTTAATCAAAAAACCCCTCCCTGCCAACTACTATACATCAACATCAGATCAATAATGTAGAATAATCCCTCCAAATTCATGTTTCTCTGTTAAATATGGGTCTAACCAGTTCCCATTTTGTAACAAAAATGCATACCAAGACTGCTGTAGATAGCATCTATTTGATTTATATTGGTCTGAACTGCACTATAAATTTTTTGGGAAAGGCCATGTTTTGTAGCGTCATTACAGGTAGGTAGAGGGAGAGGAGAGGCAGAAGGTAACTGAAAACAGATCTGCAGATTTACCATACTAAAAATACTGGAAGCGGTGCTGTGGTCTTCTGGGTTAACTGGAGCAGAAGGGGAAATCTCAGGAGTGTTTAGCAGTTTGAATGAAAAGAAATGAAGACTGCAGATTTTTTAAGAAAAGCTTCCTTATTTCATCTGTTAATTAACCATTGATGTTACCTAGGTGTTAATAAAAGCAAACAAAAGACAAAGAGCTTTGAAAAGGCTATCTTGAAGTCCTGTCTCTCCCACCTGTTCATACTGAGCTTTTTTGTCCTACATAATCTCAACATTTCATTACCTCTTCACTCATCCTGGTCTCCTTAGTCTGCAGGGTTTCCTAGCCTGCATTTCTGACAAAAAAGAAATAGAAATTCCTAAGGGGAAGGAACAGTGTTTTCCTCTTCATTAAGGAAGAGCCTTACTCAGTCACTGGGATCCTAATCTAGAGGCATGGCCAGTGGCAATGATGTAAAGTGCGAGAAGATCCACCATTGTCCTTGGGCTGCAAAACACATGGTGCTGAGTCTCTAATGGGTGCTGTGCACCACTGTCATGTCTGTAGTGTGTTAAGAGAAGAATAAATTTGTGTTCATTCTTTGAAGCCACAGGTCTTAGCAGCTGCATCTCAGTTCTCACAGGGAGGGCTCACATGCAAGGACTTCATAAAACTGTCACTGAAATCTAAAGCAAAGAAAATGTTGCTGTTCTCACTCACACACCTTATCATTGTGAAAATTCAGGCCTGTTGACATGCAAAGGCAAATGCAAATGACACACACTTGTTTATTATTCCTTTGTTCCCTTGTACTTTTGTCAGAAATACTCTTATAGTGTTACATTTTTACTCTTAGTAATGTTTAATGCCAAATTTGATATGGACTTGTATAATTCATACTTCGACTTTCTTCAGACAATTACATTAATATTTCTCCTCTTCATTGCAACAAAACATATTATACTTTCATCCTCAAACACATAAATGACCTTTCACTTTTGTCTCAAAAATCTTTTTTAATTTGGGCTGGAGATTTTGCTGGGATATTAACATTCAATCTAAACTTGTGTCTAAAATGAGCTGCATCCTTTTCATGCTGAATATTGTTCAGCTCCTCCCTTTCCAGGTGAACTCCACCCAGAATCTTTCTGAACTCCATCAGTGAAAAAATGCTGAGTGAATAAAACCTTAAGTGTCAGAGATGGGTCTCATACCCAGCCCTTCAATGGTTAAGTAAAGGTAGTTCTTTAGTCATGCTGACTTCATCCATTTGGGGTTTTTCCATCCTCTCAGACACGTGGTACATACTGTCTTTTATTTTTCTGATGCAATGCAGCCTACATTATTGAAACACTCCATTGCTGATTTACTAATTAGCCTTTATTACCAGAATTGGTCTGACCTTATCTACCTTCAGTACTGTTCTTCCTGGCTCTGTTCCTCCAGAGCATTCTCATCTATTCCTATGTACAATGCACATTCGAGAGCTTGTTTGGGTTATGACTCAGAAGATAAGCCTGTCTCCCAGTCTGCAGCTGTAGCTGGAAGGCTCCTGAGGCTTAGCTGTAATCTCCAATATTCTTTAGAGTAATTGATATTTTCTTTGCAGGGTAGATTGAGAGATCAATATCTAAAAGAAATTGTGATATTATTATAATTTGCCTAGCATTTGTAATCCAGACCATAGACTAGTGAGAATATTTTATAGGCATAGAGGTCCATATCCTGAATATCATGTTTTTTCCTGCTGTTAATCAGAGGGTGAGTGTCAAGAGTCTCCAGCATGAGGTGAACAGTCTTTGGAGGCCAGGTAAGGTTCGTTCCACCATGTACTTCTTGCTCTGACAAGGATGACAGAGGTTGGTGGGAAGCTGCTGTCCCACCTTCTCCTTCCTGAGAAGCTGTGACAACATTGCTGTGACATAAATAATCAAAATAACATTAACTTAAACCAGACACTAACCAACCCAGAAAGACTCTTTGTTGGAGTAGGCAGCTATAGGTTGCAATCACCCACAAACATGCTTATCTACTTGCTAGGCTAAGGTGGGACATAGGAGGCATGCCCAAGGGGGCTGTTTCACTAGCAGCCAGCAATATTACACCACATTAGATTCAAGTTTAGCTGAAAGGCTATGGTTGCTATTAGAAGCTGAGGAGTTCAGCCCAGGAAGAAAATGGGTGCTATCACAGAATTATGTGCAGAACACATGGGAGATTGCCCCTGTTTGGTGTTTTATACAGGCAAAATAGCTGGAGTGTTTCTCTGCGACACTCCTGTTGAGTTGTTGATTCCATACAACTTGTCCGATTTCTTCAGACCCCTGAGCCTGCTGTCTTCAGTGAACCAACAGCACCCTACAGCAGTTCAGGGCCTAAGCACAAGGAACAATACGATTGTTAAGTAGCTATTAATATACTGCAATTTAGTAACATCACACCACACATTCATGGCAGACTTAATGTTTTGCTACCCAGATGAAATGTAGGAGGAATTCCCTGCATTACATGAATGTGACTACATCACTTTAATCACATCATGATTGATCATAGACAATTTGGGAAGAATTTCTGCAAAACACATTTTTCCCCTTGGAAATGGAACAATTTCCCAGAAAGTGGGAAGAACTTCTGTAGAAGGCTCTTTGCCTTTTGCTCCCTCTTGGATCAGACAGATGCACTTTATACTGATTTTGTGCTTTCTTATTACGTTTAGCATATCTTTAAGCACAATGCATAACATTTCTAGCAGAACACTGTGAATAAACTTGTATAATGTTGTCTCCCGCATTTGTAATATAGACTGTATGGTACATACACTATACTGTAGGTAATGGGGCAAACTCCTTCCTTGTGAGGTATTGTTAAAATTGACAGCATAGTACTGCCCAGTTATGAGCTTCTTGGAGCATATTGTAGCATTAGGAATAAGTAATGCAATTTTCCCCGTAGATTTTGTCCTGAGAGAAGATGGTGAAGTTATTATTCATTCTCTTTATAAAGCTATAGCAATTTGGCACTCAGTCCTTCAATTGAAGGAGAAGAAGGGGACTATGGTTTTTATTCAGGCATAGCCGTTTTTCATGAAAATATAGCTGACAATGACAGAAGACTTCCCAATAGAGTACACAAACCAGGGATAGAAAAAAACCTGAAAAGCCTCTGATGTGCTCCCAGAAGTGCAAGCAACCCTCCTCAAACAAAGAAAATGTCTCTTGGAGTGACCAATTTCCTGTTCCCAAGCAGATGCTTTTGAAAAGGGTTGAATTTACCAGTTCTTTTGGCAAAATGATTTTCATTTGATTGTGCTGGAAGAACTAGAAGTTTGCAAGATTCTGACTAAAAAAGTAACTAAAATTAAGAATGAGATATAATATTTGCATAGTGGGAAAGACCATCACCTGCATCAGCAGCATCCAGCAGCAGCAGACTAGGAGGCTCCATCCAAAACCCTAGAAATGCTCAAAATTTGTACTCAACTCCCTGAAGGTGTAAAACAATAGTCCGTCTTCTCAGCGGGGGTACTTAAAAACAGAGAGAACAAGAGACTGATCAGATTACATTGCATGTGAAAGGACTGACTTGAGCAGGGAGCAACCCATAACAGATGAAGCAGTTTGGGCTAGATTCATGATCACAGAATCATAGAATCATCTAGGTTGGAAAAGACCTTTAAGATCATTGAGTCCAACCATTAACCCTACTGTACCAAGTCCACCACTAAGCCATATCCCCAAGTACCACATCTATATGGCTTTTAAATGCAGCCAGGAATGATGATTCACCAACCTCCCTGGGCAGCCTGTTCCAATGCATGACAGCTCTTTCCGTGAAAAGATTTATCCTAATGTCCAGTTTAAAGCTCCCCTGGTGCAGCTTGCTGCTAGTACCCCTTGTTCT
>WUAM01000335.1:3363832-3381972 GCA_024336885.1 Actenoides hombroni | reverse complement strand
AAAAAAATTATTAAGAATTTATATAAGTATAAAAAAAATCAAGGTTTTTAAATGTTTATTGTTCTTTTATTGGTAGCTGTTGGTGCTGCTCTCTTATGAGGAAAGACTGAGGGGGCTGGGTCTCTTTAGCTTGGAGAAGAGGAGACTGAAGGGTGACCTCATTACATATTTATAAAAATGTAAAGGGTGAGTGTCAGGAGGATGGAGCCAGGCTCTTCTCACTCTCAACCATTGACAAGGGACAAGGGGTGCAAGCTGTAACGTAGGAGGTTCTGCATAAATCCGAGAAAAAACCTCTTTACAGCGAAGGTAACGGAACACTGGAATGGGCTGCCTGGAGAGGTTGTGGGGTTTCCTTCTCTGGAGGCATTCAAAACCCGCCTGGATGCATTTCTGTCTGACCTGCTCTAGGTGGTCCTGTTCCAGCAGGGGGGTTGGACTAGATGATATTTTGAGGTCCCTTCCAATCCCTAACATTCTGTGTTTCTTCCTCAGGGAAACCACCCTGTCAAATTGGGAGAGCTGGGAATTGTGTTGTGCATAAGGGTGTCCTTTATCTTGCAGGAGTTCCTGCAGTGCTTTGCCTCTTTCACTTTAGACTTCATGGTAGGGTTTGACTTTGCATGGTTCAAGAGGGAACTTGACAGCAGAATGAGAGCCTCCACACAAAGCCTACACAGCAGGTGCTGGAATGATGCTTGTGCAACTATCAGTAATGTCAGCATTGTTTGGCCTTTGAGGCCATAATTGAGTCATTTCATTAACTCTGGAATGATGCTTTGTTTTCACTTTAATTAAAGTGTCAAGATGTTACAATTTCTCAGGGAATTCATTTGGGAATTTTTGAGGAGTCAAGGAGGAAGATGGTTTAGTTACTAACAAATCTATACAGTGCTTACAGCACATGTGTTGAGTGAAATGCCACCAAATGAGATTCTGCCACTAACTGTGCAACTGTAATGCTCTTTAGAATGTTTAACTTTTGCCAAGGCCTCTGTTCTTTTAAAGGAAAGAGAAATCACTATCATTAGAATGCACCACAGAACACATACAGACGTGCACCCTTGGTTGGGTACCCTGGTTACCATGTTGTTGATGTGTAGTTCATTACCCTTGAAAAATGTTCATTGTTTTTAAGAAAGAGGTTTGTTTTTTTTTTACTGTGTGAGGAAAAATCTGAATTCCCCAGAAGTCTATTTCAACTTGTAATTATTCTGGTTTTAAGGTCTGTTTCATAATAAATTTTATAATGCAAAAGGTGGGAAGATTTATGCAATTTTGGAACCCTATTATACATAGGTTTAGTTGCCAATGCAAACAAGGATCTGTATTTTTGGGTGTTGATAAAAAATATGTATGTTAATTAGTTTTAATTGATATATGTTTGCAAGTCAATGTTCAGAGTGGTATATGTATTTGAACTGAGGGAATAATCACTGTTGTGTTTTAAAAGAAATATTGGTCCAGAAGAAGCACTTGCAATAAAAAGTTCAGCAGTTAACTTTCTTTGGTGTTAGGGATGTGGTTAAAAGGAAGGGAAATAGGTGAACTACTGCATGATATACTTACACACACACACACACACACACACACACACACACACACAAAGGCCCAAGTGAACAACACTAATTGTTTTTGGTTTTTTAATTTTAATGTAGTTCAGCTTAAATTATTCATGAATATAACTAGATCCCTTTCAAATTACTGCAGTGTGATTGTAATATGAAATAAGCACTCGGACCTCTAAAATTTGGAAGGAAGGGCTCAGTTGCTCACGAACTGTGGTATTTATATTTTAAATTAACTATCCTAAGTTATGGATTTTGGTGTTTCAATCTTTTTTTCCAATATTTAAACAAAGCCTTTGCATATGTACACATCACTTTAAGGAAAATGAAATTCAAAATTAGCATTTAGTTTTCATGGTAACGAATCTCCCTAACATGCCATAAGAACTCTGGCAGGAACATGCACTGCTCATCATGTTCAGGGTTGTTTGTCTTCTGTATTCAAACAGTACTTCTGGGAGTAGAAAGTGAAGCCTTAATTGTTTTTGTTTTAATACAATGGTATGAAATAAAATGCTAAGTCTGTATTCCAAACAGTTTATGAATTAATAATCAGACTATTTCCTCCAGAAAATTCAATTATTTTTCAGTGGAGTGTCACATAGTATGAAGATAATGTTAATGGGTCACAGGACTTTCCCTAATTGGAATTCCAGTTTATGATTAAAAGTATTTGTTGTATAATTGTGGACTTGTTGATCTTATCTTCTATTACACGCAGTACCTAAAGTGAAATCTCTGTCAGCAGGGAAGCTGAGGTCTGGCACAGTACTCAAAATTTATAATCTCTTTAGTCTTCAGGAGAAACATGGTTGTGACTGAGAGAAGCTGTTGCTGGCTTTTCTGTGTCATCTGAGATGCTATGAGGTTGCTGTCCTCTACCCTCATTCATACTTTCCTTGTCCTTAGCAGCAGCTCATTTCATACAGATCACTGAGAAACAGTCAGGTGGCAACACCTTCACTCCTGTCAACGAATGGGTTTGCTTTCCTGAGGAAAGTTCCTTGGTGAAGGATGAAAACTAATCTGTAACGATGTATATACATTTGGGGTTATTTGGGCCAGTGCAACAGAAATCATTTCGCTAAGTGATGTTTAGAATAAAGGTGGATCAAACCTGCTGCATTTAGCAATGCAACCCTTTGTGTAAAGCACAACTGCTAAACATGTGCTCCACAACAGACTACAATTTTGTGGACACATTAAGAACGTTTTCATGTTATGTTGGTAAAGTATTGGGTTTAGATAAGTGCAGTCTAATGTCTTACTGTGAAGTCTGGCCATGATCTATCAGAGCTTTGTCTTTGGGGGGAAAAAAACACAAGTTTTTTTTTGTTGGGTTTTTTTTGTACTCAAGTGTTTTCGCATCTCATCTAAAAGAATATTTTCTTCATGTTTCCTTTTAGTACGCCTTTCTTCTCCCTAACAGCTACTCTTCTCTTTCCTACTTCTCTCTTTGTTAATACTCTGATTCTTACAGCTAAGGTGCTGATTTAAAGACGTTTACATAAGTTTGAAAGCCTAGTATAGAATTTTGTTACTCAAAACACAGGCCAGGACATGTTGCAATATCAATATTACCATCTACTCAGTTGACATCTGGACTACTCTGTGACATCCCTCAGGTGTTTATATATACATCTTACTGCCTAAGAAAATGGCTATTAGAGAATGTTCATAATAATATAGAAATTCACAGTCCGCACTCTTCAGTCTTCATCTGAAAATTGTTGGTATGCTATAGTGTGTACATGTCCTGGCTTGGACCCATAAAATAATGAGAATAAGAGCAGTACATATTCATGTTAGTGTAATGGGAAAAATACCCCAATTATGTGTTTCCACCTAGATCCACAGGGTTGGTTAATGTGAAGGTTGGTTTTGCGGTATGGCAAAAATGAAAAGTAGGAATGAAGATAGACATAAAATAGGAGATATTTTTATGTTTTAAAGATTATCCTTTGGAAAAAAAAGAATACTTATTTTGAGTGTATCATATTTTGAATATATTTGTCCACATATAATAGAAATTTGAAGGAGATGTTCTCCTGAATTCCAGGATATAAGGCTTTGGCAGCTTTTTCTTCTGCTGCTCCTGTTCTGCTGTTGAATAAACTTTCCTTGTTCTGAGCTTGCCTTTCCAGCTTCTCTTCTGTTTTGCAAGTTCATAGTTAATCGCCAATTTTTGCCTGCCACGAGAGCTTTGAACTAGTGTATGTAAACTTGCTCTGTTTTCAAAAATCCACCCAGGCTGAAGTATTTTTGGAGATAACAGTGAAGAGAAGCTGAAAGGGCTTTGTTGGCATTATTGTTTATTTACAGAGTTTTGTTTTATTTTAATGAAAGACAGACTATTAGGTACTAATTATTTTAGAAACTGTGTAAACATAAAAAGAATGAGAGGGAAAGGCTGACAATATTTGGAACATATTTAAGGTTGATTGGATAAATCCTGTGTTGTATTTCATAACACCAGTATCTGTTCTAAAAGCACAAACTAATATACTCACATATTTTTAACCTTGGTGCTAATTTAATGGATTTTTGGTCTGAGAATCATAGCAGGGAGCTATTTACAATCTGTGTGTAGTTTACTTCCATTTTTGTTAGGCTACACACATAATAATTCTAGACGCCATCTGGTAACCTGTGAGTAGACAGCCTTGGTGGCCGTAAAACAGGGCGTATGTGCCAAAGCTGTGGTTAGAAGCTTAGAACATGCCAAGACCTGTGCAGGAGACTCTTCTTGTTCAGCTATATCGGTTACTCAGCGATGCTTTAATCTTGAATTTTATACATTTTTGAAGCAATCCTTTTGTATTTATTTGGAATTTTAAAAAATGTTTTTTAAAATAACTTAAAAATGTCAGGAAAACTTTTAAATTGGAGATGGAGCTATAAATATTGTTCTTTACTTTTAAAAACAGGATTTGTACTTTTTACTAATTGAACTTATTCATCATTAATTTCATGTTAGATGTTAACTGTAATAAGTAATGAGAGGAAACAGGGTAAAGGTAACCTTTTTGTCTCTCTTCCCAGCTAAACATATTTTAATATCCTTTTGGTATATCATTGGGTTGTTCCAGGCTGTATATTAATGTCAGAGATGAGATTTGATTTTATTAGCTCTATCTTCTTGGTGAGTCTGCATCAACTCTAATTTCACTATTATTTTTTGCTACACAAGTATGTGCCTGTGTTTTTTCTGAAAGAGAGGTTGATCTACTTGTAGATTGTATTGTCTTAATGTACTTCAGCTGCATACCCTATGCATACAAGACATTTACAATGGGTTTCAAGGTTTTCTTCTCTAAATAGCGTCTATACATTTAGCAGCAATTAGTGTCTAGAGCTCTGCAAAGTGTTTAGCTCCCTGTCACACAAGTTAACAGGAGTATATGTGTAAATGCTTTTGAGAATTTAAGTTTATATGCTGTAATTGGATTGAGATTATCGTCTAATAAATTTTGTAAGCATGCTAAAGATAGTTAAATATCCAGCTTCTGTTTAAAGTCAGCTATCATAATATAAATTTGTACTGTGGAGGTTAATTTTCTGGTAATCTAGTATCTTAGTAGCCAATTAAAGAGATCTGATGTCGTGTGATCACTGACAAAGGTCCAATTTTCTGCCCGTATTTCCTTTTCTCCCTTCTTTTGTTCCTTTTGTAGAGAAGGATCCATTTTTCTGAAGGTGGCTGTTTTCTGCCAATTTAGTTAGGTGAGCAGGATCACCATGGGATCAAAGGAATGCTGTCCAGTGCAAGGGCAGGTGAAGCTGCATTAGCATGTGTGAGGGCACAGGATCATTTCTCTGGCTGCTGCTGTTAGATAGTATGTTATAGGAAATCTCATTTTCTTTTCCTTCTCACTGTATGGGAGGCAGCAGTTTCTGGGGGGGGATTTGAAGTTTGTGATGATTCTTACAGAATCCTAACAGCCTTTCTACATCGGAGGCAGAAGTCTGCTGAAGTTGAGGAATTTGTCTGGTTTTATGCAGGTAAAACAGTAAGGCATGCCTTCTTTGGGGCTTTCTGGTTTGAGAAACTGAAATTTAGGTGTTATGATAAAGACAGTGCCTCTTAGAGGCAAGAAGAATTGGAAAGCATGGAAAAGCTAGGAAAAGAATACGAGTGAAAAATGTTGGCAAGGACATGGCAGATGACTGCAAACTGCAAGTAAACAAAGAATGAGGCAGTGATATAACTTATAAATGTAAAAAATAAGGGGATAGAAGACTACTGTGATTTAGAATTTCAAAGGACAAAGGTAGAGCAAAAAAGCTACCGTTAAATTTGTATGTGGAAAAGTGTAGTGGAATTTGTGTTGTCAAAACAACAGAGGATGAAAGAGGACTTGAGATACAGGTGAAATATTGACAAAGGAAGTCCAATTTGCCTACTCCTATGCACTTGGGTTTACTCTAAAGAGGAATGTGTTAAGGTGGTTTGCTCTTCGCAAGCCTTTACTCAAGTCATAGAGAAAGATGACAAGAAGATGAGGTAGAAGATGGGCATTTACTAAAGCTATTTCATAATATAAGTGGGAGAAAAATTCAGATTTAGAATTGGTTAATTAGATTTTTGCCTGGGTTATTACAGTGGATAAGGGAGAGTCATACCTGCTCAGGCATATTCCAAGGGCACTTTAGACATAATTTTAAGACCAGTGAATAAGGGCTCAAGGCAGAGTGTGAACCACTGTAGATTCTCAAGAATTGGGAAAGGTGCAAGAAAAAGCCTTTGCTACAGGAGTAGATGGAGGAAACAAAGGTAATAGTTTAAGATAAAAGGATATTCAACATCAGAACTTGAGAGGGTACTCTGTTAGAAAGCTGGGCAATATGCCCTGTTTGCACAATTTGTTTTATTTCTCTCTAAACTGATTTTATATGCTGCTAGGTTCCGTATGCTCTACATCAGAATTCTTTGGAGCATCTACTTCTCAGCCTGGTTTTTTTTTTTTTTGTATTAGTCTCTCTCTCCCTAGATCCAGACTGTCTTTTTGAGTTTTTCTAAAACTTTGTTTTGTCTAGAGTTTCTCTGGAAATGTCCTGTGAATTAGAAGAGGGTGGTGCAACATGTGATCAGATAAGTTTGGTTTTTTTCCTGGGTAGTGTTGGGTTTTATCTCTTTCTCTGTGGTATTGTTTCTTTAAAAGTGTTAGGGTGCAAACTGCGGTCAGTGAATTCTGTAGAGTTTTACCTACTTGTATCTCATAAGTGGCTGCACCACTACTCTGAGCTCACAGAGGTACATTAATATATAGCACTCTAAAAAAATTGATGAAGCTAATGCCCATGTTCTTCATACTCATCCTGTGCTGTAATTGCTGATGAATAAAATTTGACATCTCCAATAAAAGCTTTGAAACTGCTAAGGTATTGCCCAAGTGCCTAGATTGAGAATGAAATTGCAAGTTTTCTTGGTTCTGTCTGTGGACAAGCAGCTGCTGTGAATTGGTTTCAGATACTCCCTCTGCCTTTGTCAGCAGGGATGAAACAAAGCTGCAGCCTATGAAAGTGTCTTCTGTACTTTGGAAAAGGAGATCAAAGACAACAAATAGAATCTAGTGCAGTTTCAAAAATTAGTTGGTTTTGAGGGGCAAGTAGTGATAAAAAGCAATATAAACTGTTACTTGAGTTCTTACTAAGGATATATGATTTTTGAATCCAAAAGGACAACAGATCTATTGGGAAAACCATTGCTGTTTTTCAGAGTAAAATTCATTTTAGGTCCCCACGCCATCTGTCCTAACCCACAGAAACAAATTACCTTTCTACTGAGAGTACACAGACTAGGTTTCAAGAATTGAATCAAGTCTTGAAGGGTCTGATATCCCACAAAAAAGCTAAGTCTTTCCATTTTGTAACGTAGGAGTCAGGTGGTGATAAACTAATTCCATTCTTTCATCTCCTTCTGTACTAAGAAATTGCCTCAGTGAGATTTTGTCTGCAATCTGTAGAAACTTCCAAAATTAACTAAGATGTAAAAAGTGACTCATGAGATAGAAATAGAATAATACAGAGAACTAAAAAGTGTATATGATTAACACTAATGTTAATACAAATTATTCTTTGATTGTAGAAGACAGATTCATCCACATCAAGCAATTGTACAAAATCACCATATGGTAAAGTCTGATGTAAAGACTTAGAATCATCAGATGTTTTCAGAGATAGTGTTTTTCTCATAAGCTGTTTCACTTTTTAGATAGATCGTCTACTTAAGCTAAGCAACAGCAATTACACGTTCGAGTCCCAGAACTGTAAGCACTGTGCAAAATAAGAGAAAAAACCCACAAAATGTGACTTGTAGAAAAAGAATCTCAAAAATCTGATTGGGATTTGATTCAGAGCTACTGATAAAGTTATCAGATGACACACTGGAGAAGTCTTGTTTCATGAATGAAATAAGGTAAATGAGGTAGAGGAAGTCTGGATAACTTGGTAAACTAAACAGAAATAACCTCTTTTTCACTACATTGTCTGTTAAAGTTTATTGAATCATAGAATAGTGTGGGTTGGAAGGGACCTTCAAAGGTCAACTAGTCCAACTCCCCCTGCAGTGAGCAGGGATGTCTGCAACTGGGGCAGGTTTAATTAGGAAGTTCTTCATAATCATCTGTGACAAAGAGAACAAAATATATTCTTAATAGGACTGTTTACTTAGCAGACAAATGTAGAATAGGATTTAGTAGATGAAAATTCAATCTAAGGATATTCTGGGTTAGAAATAAAGTGTTGCTTTTTAACAGAGACTATAGTTAGGTGTTTTACAAATGTACTGGCAGTTACAGTCAATTCTTCAGTCTTGAAAAACCTGACCATTTCTAAATAATGGCTTTCTTTGTAAGCTACATCTAGCTTAGAAATTAATTCAAGAAGTGCAATGGCCTGGGTTTTATGTAGTCCAAAATCAATTACATGTTTGTGAAGTCAGTCTGGCAGTACCACACACAGATATCCTGTAGCATCCACCTCCCTCAGTTCTGAAAATATTTATGCTGAGTTAGTAATAGATAATCAGCATTATCACTGTTTGATATAATGCTTGTTACTGTCAACTACAGTAACCAATTAATTAGCTTTTTATTCTAAAGAATCTATTATTCTCCAGTATTGGCAAGTTGAGTGCTTTGTACCTACATGTCAAAGTACTCTGACAGCTTTGTTTTCATTATTTATCATTATGTGGAGCTTGGAATAGCGGTTACTACCTGTCCTGAAACTGTATGATTAAATGCAAAAAGGAGTAATATGGCCAGTACCTATAAAGGATAATTGCAAATAAATCAATAACTAATGGTCCCTGAATGTGTTTACTAGTTCACCTTAATGATATATGGACCTCTGTAAACCCTTTGTGTCTTATAACAGTTAGTGAGATGCTTACAATATCTACTTCAGTTGTGAAAAATTAGGGTTCACTAGATACTGAGAATATAAATGTGATTTTTGAGGTTCATAACAATGCCTTAGAAGTGGAATATTAATTTGAGGAAAACCAAAAGTTGTTTGGTAATATTTGGGAAGCTAATGAAAGAATGGCAAAATTTAAAACTTAGTATCAGAATTTGGACATGACTAGTAGCAGGAGAATCTTTAGGAAAAGGTATATTTTTCTTCTGTTACAAGTGCAAGATAGGATCATGTTAAACTAAGTCACCCCAAAATAATAGAATTTCTCCACATTTCTTTACAGTGCATGTGTTAGAGATAAAATTAAAAGGAATTCATAAGAGCTGTAGTGGGGAACATCTGTAGAAGTGTGATCTTGTTTTAGCTTCTAAGGAATTTTGTCCTCTGTTCCAGCACTGCTGTTTCCATGAAGTTTTACCCTTGCACTCATGTGATGTTTGGGGGGGGCAAAGGGTTGGCACTTTTTCGTGGGTTTTTTCTCTTATTTTGCACAGTGCTTACAGTTCTGGGACTCGAATGTGTAATGGCTGTTGCTTAGCTGAAGTAGACGATCTATCTAAAAAGTCTCTCTAAAATTGCTGTTAACCATGGGAAAACTGCAGGTAAAATGGAAGAATGTAGCAATTTTTGCACAGGATTGGAGTTTCATGGCAAATTTGTCCAGTAAATTATGTGCTAAGAGCATTGTTCTGATTAAGATCTTACTGTTATTTCAGAACTCTGTCTGGTGATTTTGCTGTCTTGATCAGTGGGTACACACCACACGTGCAGGAGGACTGAATTAGTGAAGAAACACTTGGCAGTATTTTGTATCTTCAAACCATTTTGATGGCTGATAAACATGTTCTTTTTAGTTATGGTCTTTTGGACTGAACTTCATAATGACTTAACAAGCTGTCATGTAAAAAGGTAAAGTAATTTGGCAGAATAGAAGTCTCCTTGCATTCCAGCTTGTCCTCAGATATCAGAGGGGCTGGGGGCAGCTGGGCTTAGATTCTGAGTGGTGTCCAATTTGGCACTATTAGTCCAGTCATGCTCAATGTATTTGAACTCTCACGGCTTCAGACTCACTAACAGCACTGCACTCTCCGTCCAGTCGTGCTCCACAGTCTTGCACAGCCAGCAGCTGGTGGTGCCCAATGAGAGACTTTTGTGGCTGGCAATGTGAATAGCGTAGTTTATTGGAAACAACAGCACAGGTTCTTACGGATTGCTGGTGATGAATATACTGGGCAAATATACACAGCAGATAAAGTTAAAAGGAACAGCTCTAGAGAGATTTCCTGGGGAAGTACTTGGAAAGTTCAGATCTCACCCCATGGTGTCCCTATGGGGGGAAGAGAGGCGCAGCCCATCAACCGATCCCAGGAGTCAGAGATAGTCTGCGATGGTATCTTCCCTGACTTGTCCACAACGATGTCTTGCCTAACATTTTATCTTTCTTAAGCCATTTTTATATTATTTTTTATCTTTGAGGTGGAGCTTCTGTGACTCTAGTCATAAATACCTTTATTATGACTGATGTAAACTTTTCTTGCTTCGTTTTTAAATGTATAGCTGAAGCAAATTCAGGGCGCAAGCTCAGTGAGGGGCAGTCGTGCTTTGGAGGAGGGTAGCCTTTGGGATGGAGGTGTGTTTTGGTGTTGTAATGAGCAAAGCTTCCACAAAGGACAGCACTTTGTCAGAAAATGACAGACTGCTGGCCCAGGGTAGCAAATAGGCAGCTTATCAGTTCTGTGATACCATCAAGTTCCCATCTCTGCTATGATCTCACAGGGCCTAGCCGTGAAGTCTTTACTCCACGCCACACCCAGTGATATTTGCAGGCAGTATTGTCCAGGGGATCACCGGAGAATGGATTCCTTGCATACCAGTTGCACTCCACTCAGAGAGCTTCTTTGATATCATACTTTTCCTAATGTGTGAACAATGCTGTACCTTTAATATGATTTCAATTTCTAAGTCACCTCCAGTAATTATTGCACACCAAGCATGTGGTGGGAAAATACTGTAAATTAATTTTTATAATTATAAATATTTGACATAGCAGTCTTAAGTGTGACAGGGCCTTTGTGAGTAGGAGTCTTTTTATTTTCTATTTCTTGTAATCAGTGCTTAGGTCAGGTAGCAATATAATTTTTCAAAGAATTATTATTTTTAGTTTGAAGAAGACCAACATGCAATGATACTTAAAACTGTTAAATTCAGGTTTTCCTACCACTTCAGATCTTGCATACTGATTTTCTTATATATGGACATAATAGGTACATGCATGTACAAAATTTATATTCTGTATATATGCAATACATACAGTCTTTATATAGTTATTATATAATTAAAGCATTTTATGTTTAGCATAGAGCAGTGCTTTAGTCCTACTGTAACAACAAAGTCTATTTCTATAAACAGCATTCCAAGATATTTTAGTGTGGTCTTCCTGTGTTTAAAGAACCAGTGTTTGCTTTCATGTATCTCTTAGGTTCCCTGCCTACTGTGCAATTCCAGTATTATTTTTCTAATCTGCTTTGTGATTTTGGAGATGTGGAGGTAGATTTTATATCACCAGGTGTTCAGAGGCCTTCCTTCGTGGAGAGAACCTGAAGCACTCTATGATTTCCACATACTCTGGTAGTGACACTAGGACAGGATAATTGGGAACAAAGTATTTCCCCAATTTGGGGTATGTCAAAAAACTGAAATAACTTGATGGCTATCATATAATAAGCATTACCTCTTTAACATGCCCAATTGAATTATATGACACATGCAGCATGTGCTGTTGTAATTTAAATTATTGCTGAAGTTTAATTGTACCGTAATCAAAATTTAAAGCTACAAAATAAAATTATAATTGGAAGAAGTTTTTGTATTTTATTGCACCGTTGTTTATTTTGACATTGTTCATAAATTTAGTAGCTTTTTCAAGCATAGGCCTTTCAAAGGAAGGAATAGGGAACATCTTTGGAAACTAGCACATGGCTATTTGTGACTTAAAAAACTGCTATGAAAATCCAGGCAACCAAATGTATGCCTTGCATCATCATAATTTATTGCAGCATTTTCACTGAAGTTAATTTATTTTTCCTTGGCTAAAGATCAAGCTGGGATTTGTATATGTTTTCGCTTGTTTATGCAAGATTATGTTTGATATGTAGTTGTGCCATACATTTATACTGTATGAACATAGATTTTGTTTTGTGCTTCATAAAAGATTGATTACCTGGCTGATAGATAATACTATTTTGAAAAACAGGAGCATACTCTGTTATGGTTTGCTGATGCTGTGATGACAAGAATTGGGTCAACTCATTCAGAATGGCTACCAGTAAAATAGTACTGAATCTCTTCTTTCATGTGTGATTTTTACATTCATAATTCCTGTTAATGATAATCAGAAGTAGATATTTAAAATCCAGGCATAACAGTACCAGTATCTTGGAGTTGTAATACTGAATTGCATAATTTTAAATTAAGAAATTAATTTTAATTGCATGTATTAAGTTAAGTTCCCCACCATCAAGGGGTAGTAAATTAGAAGTTGAATGATGATTATATCATTTTACTGAGACTGTAGCTCAGCATTATTAGTACAACCATGTACTGGAGTAACTTTGCTGCGACTCCTCACACACCTTATTGGCATAGCAGAGACCGTTGGTCATGTTATAACAGACTAGATTAATCAAAAGAAGGGGCTAAAAATACATTTGATGAGGTAGAAATGATGGGAGAATCTGTATGTAGTGTTTTTGCACAGCAGAGTCGAAACAGATCCTCAATTAAGAGTTTGTTTTGAGGACTGTTTTTTCTCTGAAAAAAATAGCCTGTTCATCTTTATAACGCTTAAGTATTTGTTTTCCATGCAGTGTGGTTCCAGAGCATCTTCAGTCTACTCATGGTTCTGTGGCCAACCTTGAGCAAGCTCAAGGAGCCGTTTTGTGGTTCTCAGCTCTTGGTCCTCGGACTCCAAGCTCTCAGTACTCTAAGGAAGTATGCAACTCTTTGGGCATTTGTCTCTTAAGTGTACAAATTCTGTTAGTCCCCATATTTGATTGATGTCTTTACCCTTAACATCATCCACAATCATGTTGGTGTAAAATAAGAAATATGACATCCTTGTATATTTGCTAAGAAGTTTTTAAGTTCTAGCAGAATCTAAAATGTTACAGTTGTTTTATTTCCATAGGGTTGGGCAATATGTTTTGTATAGAGTGAGTTTTTTCCTTTTATACTGTTACTTTCTGAAATAGTGGCAATAGAAGTTAAACGAGCTGTAGTGTTAAAAATTGGAATAAAATTATTGCACTTCAGTGATGAATCCTTTTATAATCTAGCTTCCTCTTATTCTTCAAATCTCTCCGTTTATTAATCACTGAAAAATGTTTTTAATAGCCACAATAAAAGAAACAAAACACTAGTGAAGTGTAGCGGCTTTCGATCTTCAAGTTTATCCTTTTTATAGTAGCAAATAATTTCTGTAAACTTATCAATGAGTGCCAATAAGAGATGTAGTTAAAAACGTATCGAGTGTCCGGGTATAGTTGTGCATTTATAGTAGTAGTGCTTTCTAGTTTCTTTATTGCATAGGTAACAGCTGTAGGAAGACTTGATTTGGCAGATCCTTAAAATTGATGATGTCAGGAGCAGTTTCAAGTTTAAATTTACTGTTAGCACCAGTTCCCAAACTGTCTCCAGAGCTGCATCAATACACTAGCCCTGAACATTAAGACAGAAAAGTTTTACCATTGCCTCTTTAATTAATCTGATTTTTACTGCCTATTACATATTATCTTCATGATTAATTTATTTTTTTAAAAGGAAAAATTGTCAGGGTTGTAAAATGCGTAAGGAGGATTTACGTGGCCACAATCTTTGTTAGGTCATTTTTATGTTTTTTTTTTTATTAGCAAGACAAGCAGGATGTAGTATGCAATGAAAGGTTTACTATGCACTCCTGCTATTGCTTTCAACTTCCTTTCCTTATGTTTCAGATGCTTGTAAAATATCTCTGGTCATGATTAAAATAGTAAAATAAAGTGCAAATGTATTGTAGTACAGATACTATAGACACTGGAACATTCTGAACTTGAGTTGTTCTGGTATTAAGAATCGCGCAACATTGGCTACTGAATATTTTGCTGATGGTATTCTGTTCAGTGGCTGCAATAAGTATCTTAATTACTGTTCTTTGTAGCCTGCTAGAAAAGGGTACCTTATTCCTTCAGTTACAGAAAACATAAAAAGGTAAAAAGAATGCTTTGCTTGGCTACTATATTTTATATTAATTTTCTGCCTTGCAGCAAAACACTTAGTAATAAGTGTTGTGTTCCTTTGCAGCCACCTATCTCCATTTCACCATGACTAAGCTACTTGGAGAACACAGAATAAGAGCATCAGGATTTTCATCATGGGAAAGAGGGAGACAGGAACAGATTTGAACCTCTTAATTTGAACCTTAATATAATTTAAAGTACTGTGTTATGTCATCTTAGTAGTGGTTGTTATTCACACATTTCTTCAAGAGTTACTTGATTCTTGTAAAAATGGAAAATTGAAGAAAAGTAAAATGGAGTTTGAAAATCTTGCATATTTAAATGTTTTAGCTTATTTGACATACTTAATTTTTGATAGTTTGACTAAGTTTCATTCATTGAGAGCAATTGTGACCAGGACTATGTTAATTCTTATTTACATGTTTGTATTTTTAAAATGTCTTTTGTTTATTTCCACTATTTGAATGTATAGGTTCTTAGTAATCCCTAGGTTGTTTTGAAAGCTGCAACAGTTTGGACAAAACCTGAGGTATAGTGTAAAACTGAAGTCCTATTGTGAAAACTGTATATTTAATAAGGCGTTTCTGAGTAGGACTACTGATTTCCATGGGAGTGCTTTGACATTTAAGAACTAAAATGGAAATTTCAATATACTGAAAATAGTTTTATCTAAATAAACAGAAAAAAGTACATACTCCACAATATAAGAATATCAGAATTTTTAGGAAAATTAAGCAATTATTGTAAGTATTTTTCCCCTTCTCTCTTTGAGTAAAAGATAATTTCAATGGTATAAGTGCAACTATTAGTGATTACAGCATTACTTTTCTAGCTACAGAAAAACACAGATAATCTTGATTTTGGGGCGAGAATTGAGAATTGAACACATCCTTGAAAATCTTTAGTGATACAAGTCAGAACATCTTGCTGAGTCTTGGACTTGAAGAATTTCATTTTCATGACTTTTCTCATTTATGAGCAAAATATCTGGTATTTGCTTTATAAATTGAATGTATGGATACACCAGCATGTGTGACTATGATTATACCCCTTGTGCATGTCTTGACTGCAGTCTTAGAATGACCTTGATAATTTTCAAATTAGAGCTACTGATTATGATAGTTATCAGTTTTGGGGGAAAAAACCCACGCAGACTGCTGCTCCTCCTCCTCTCTCACTGAAGGACTTTGAATCATTGAATTATTGTCTGCTGATCTTTGCCTCAGTTAAGCTTCTATTTTCTTTTAGAAGTAACAAGACTTGATCTTGCTCATAATTGTGTAGCAAAGCTGCTTCTGTTCAATCTGACTATGGAGAAACTTGGCACAACGTGTAATAATGATATAGGCAAGGCCAAGCTCTGGTTTTTATAAACTGATTTGGATGTTTTCTGCTTTTTATTAAACTATGTACATTTTTCTCAGCTGTAGGATGATTTAAGTCAGTTCCACTTACCTATTCATTGCCCTCTGTATGTTTTGACAAGTAAGTCTCTTTCATCTTCCTCAAACAGAACAAAAGCTGTAGATGTGTTCTGAAGAGCCCTGCAAAAACGCAGTCTTACAATAAAAATTCAGGACAGAAAGGAAGGATTTTTAAGAGCTTTACGGGTCTTAATTGCATAACAATTTCCATCAAGATTTGTATCCTATTAGGGAGAATTAAGTAACAATTTGAGACTGAAGAGATGAGTTTGGCTTACAAGCTTTCCTAGAGAATTTCAGCTTGATCTGGGGTAAACCACTACATCCTCATATGGTTTAGGCTCTTAACTTAAAACAAAACAAATAAAAAGCAACCCAAAACAAACAAAAGCAACCCAAAACAACACCCCAGACAAGTTATTCCTCTTCTGATTTGTTTTTGTATGTGAACCTGTGAGGTCTTGGGGCGGGGAATGCTTTTACAAGTTCATGCAAAGCTGATTTCTGTTGGGGTAAACCATAAGAATTGGTAATAGATACTTCAGTTACGTGGGGGTGTAAATGGGTTTGCTTTATTACTTTTGCCAAGGATCTAGCATTTGGATGTCTTCCCTGTGCCTATAGAACAAATGGAGATAATGAGGCTTACTCCTTTCTAGTATTTTTGAGAGTTATAGTAATACTTCATGTAAATGGGTGAAGAGGCATGGTTAACTTCATGAGTGGCTGACAGTCTGTTACACCTGTAACTTTAGACATTGGTGATAGCGTGGTTTTGAAATGACAGTTTGGGCAGATACAATGCAACATTTGCTTTTGCCATTGCCAGTGACTGAGGTCACACATTCAGAACGGTTACAGTTCACAGAAAGTCTTTCTAGGACACTATTTTGAATGTAATGTTCCTTGCCTTTGATGATAAAGTAATAGGATGTTTAATTTCACAGGCAGGAAATGCATTACATTCTATTTTAGACTGATGTGAGAGGAAAGCTTAATAGCTTTTCGTGTTCATCATAGTAGAAATGTCTAATACATTGCAGATACAAGAATGAAGAAAAACATAATATATTGCTCTGACTCCTGAGCACTTGGTACATGTGCTTCCTGAATTTTTGCATGCACGTCACCATTGCCAGTACTGAAGTAGCATCGGGTTTTGCAGTCCGTGTTTGTAATGAATATGTTTTACAAAGCCTTATTATGCAAGATTTAAACTTGTGCAATGGATTCTTCATTACCCTTGCAACTTGGCAACTGAAAATAATAGTATAAGAATTAAATAATGGCACTTCATTGCCAAAATTTGTTGGGGTAAGGGAAGCTATCTTCATATTAGTTCATATTAGCATTCTTGAGCATTTTAATTGTAGGAAGCTTTTAGGATAAAGATATCACAGTTATTTCACAGTATTAAATATTTGTGTCTGGTAAAAAATAAATCTACATTGACTTTTGCAGTTTCATAGGTAGCTTGTCTGCATTACTTTTGAGGAGCTCAGAACCTACTTACTGAGCTATGCCTCACATATATTGAAGTTCTCATAAAGCTTTGATAAATCAATACTGTAATAATATATTTTGGAAATACTGTGAGAGAACACCTTAAGCTGGTATTGCTTCTAAACTCCTTGGTAGTTTTCTCAGGCAGGAAATATCTTGGCAACAGACTTGATATGTTTAAACTGTGGCTTCCACCTGGTGTGTACTGGGAAGCTACTGAAATCACCATTTCACCCGTCCATGGCAAGTGACATCACTGTTCACACCATTCAGACCTTGAAGTGTATTAACCATCAACAGTTAAGGTTGAATCTCACATTTCAGCAAAATAAAGGATTATCACAACGAAGGAGGTGAAAAGCTACAATTTCAGAAATACTTAAGATATTCAATAGAGAGTGATAGAAATACTACTTTTATTATACTATCCTCTTCTTTTTACTATATTTGTGATTTTTATAGCAATAACTTACAGCAGTATCTCCTGAAGTAGTATCTGGTTCTTTGTTTGTGGCTTATTTTGTTCCATTTTTTTCCACTGAAAAATGTAAGACTTCCAATCACTTCTATTCTGGGTGCTTAGGCTTTCCTAGACTTGTTTCACTCTGAAATGACTGTCTGGTTACATCTAGTAATTGATTTTATTCCAGAAAGTGACCAAGACACTGTTTACAGAATGTATGTTGTTTATATGCTTTTTTTCATGTTATAATTCTAGTTGTACAAATTTGTGAAGGTAAAACTTTGTAAGACTAGGAGCACATAAAGCTTTTAGAGGGTCTAACAAGGCAAATAGAGGACAGTGGGCTGATGGAAGACAGCCAACATGGCTTCATCAAAGGCAAATCCTGCCTGATGAATCTAGTGGCTTTTTATGATAAGGTGACTACCTCAGTGGACAAGGGACGACCTATAGATGTAATCTATCTGGACTTCTGCAAGGCTTTTGA
>WUAM01000335.1:3342263-3363732 GCA_024336885.1 Actenoides hombroni | reverse complement strand
CCCCCCCCAAAAAAAAAAAGTGACAGATATTTATTTTTTCTCAATTAAAGGCATTAAAATGGAAGTATTCGTAAGGAAAATTTCTATGCAATTGAAGTGGAAGTAGAATATTGTTAAAATGAAATAATAATATTTTACTGTTCACAGATTTATATATTTTAAAAGATTAAGATATTTAAAATTATATTGCAGTTGAAGCTAAACTAGAAATAATTTGATACAGCTTCCTAATGCATTTTATTATTTAAGGCAGTAATAAAATCCTTCTTCACTTCTAATTCTTTTGCTTATGGTCTGTCTCAAGGCAAATAACCCAGTTAACCAATTTCTCTGTGTTTTGAGAGTTCAGAGTTCTAATAGATCTTACAGTCCTGTCTCCACTGTCTTTGATTTTAATGGGCCAATACTGCAGTTCTTCAACTGTATGAAGTTTCTAAGTGAGGACTCTTTATTATATGTATAGCAGACATCCCAGTCAGGCTGAAGCCTCAAACTGTTGTGTAGAGTGATAATGATGCCTTTAGAAGTGTCTGAACAAGGACTATGTGATCTTAGTCATACATTCATTTAGGTCTCCAGAGGTGACTAGTCCAGTCTCCTTTGACAATGCTGTGGTAAAAACTCCACCAACCAAGCAAAAAACCGTTTCCTTATATCAAATTGAATTTCCTATCTTGCGTCTCATGTCTGTTGCCTCTCATCCTTCCACAATGCACCTCTGAGAAGAGTTTGGCTCCATTCAATTTACATATTCCTATTAGGCAGCTGTAGACAATCTCCCTTGAACCTTCTCATTTTTAAAGATAAATAAACCCAGCTCCCTCAGCCCCTCCTCACACATCCCATGTTTCTGGACTTGATGTACCGTGTAAAGGTCTTTGGTGAATTGGTGTCACAAATGCCACAGAGAGGGGAATAATCACTTTCTTGGCTTGCTTTCAGAGCCCAGGATGCAATTGGCCTTTATGGTTGTGAGGGTGCAGTGCTGACTCATGTTCAGCCTTTTGTTTTCCAGGCCCTTCAGGTCATTTCAGCCAAGATGCTTCAAAGACAGTACTGTTGCATGAGGTTATTCCATTCCAGATGCAACATTTTGCCTTTATTGGGTTTCTGTCAGCCAGCCCACTTCTCCAGTCTGCCTAGGTCTCCCTGAATAGCAGCCCTTCTCTCCAGCACATTAACTGGCAAAAAGGCAAATAGAGAATAGTGGGGTGATGAAAGACAGCCAACATGGCTTCATCAAGGGCAGGTCCTGCCTGGCAAATCTAGTGGCTTTCTATGATAAGGTCACTACCTTCGTGAACAAGGGACAACCTACAGATGTATCTATCTGGACTTCTGCAAGGCTTTTGACATGGTCCCCCACAGCATCCTAGTCGCTAAGTTGGAGAGATATGGATTTGATGGGTGGACTGTTCAGTGGATAAGGAATTGGCTGGATGGTCGCATCCAGAGGGTGGTGGTCAATGGCTCAATGTCCAGATGGAGATCAGTGACAAGTGGCATCCCTCAGGGATCTGTACTGGGATCTGTACTGTTTAATATTTCCATCAGTGATATTGACAGCAGGATTGAGTGCACCATCAGCAAGTTCGCAGATGGCACCAAGCTGAGTGGTGCTGCCAACTGGCTGGAGGGATGGGATTTCATCCAGAGGGACTTGGATAAACTGGAGAGGTGGGCCCAGCTGAACCTCATGAGGTTCAAGAAGACTAAGTGCAGGGTCCTGCACCTGGGTCAGAACAACCCTCACTATCAATATAGGCTGGGAGATGAAGTGCTGGAAAGGAGCTCTGTGGAAAAGGACTTAGGGGTGTTGGTGGATGAGAAGCTGGACATGAGCCAACACTGTGCGCTTGCAGCCAAGAAGGCCAATTGCATCCTGGGCTGCATCAAGAGAAGTGTGGCCAGCAGATGGAGGGAGGCAATTCTCCCCCTCTGCTCTGGTGAGACTTCACCTGGAGTGCTGTGTCCAGCTCTGGAGCCCTCAACACAGGAAAGACATGGACCTGATGGAGTGGGTCCAGAGGAAGGCCACAAAGCTAATCAGAGGGCTGGAACACCTCTCTTATGAGGACAGGCTGAGGGAGCTGGGGTTGTTCAGCCTGGAGAAGAGAAGGTTCTGGGGAGACCTACTGGCAACCTTCCAGTACCTGAAGGGGGCCTGCAGGGAGGCTGGAGAGGGGCTGTTTATGAGGGCATGTAGTGAAATGATATGGGGTAATGGGTTTAAATTAGAGAAAAGTAGTTCTGAATGTTTCTGATTTTGTGTAGTTTTCTTTCCCACATAGTTAACCTTTCTCTCTCTCCAAACCAGATCTTATCTGGGAAACCAGAAGAATTTATAATTCTGTTAACACCTATCTTACACTAGTTTCAAATATAATTTTAAGAATTTAGGTGTTCATTTGAGATTGATTTTCTAGGCTCCTCTGTGCTTCTGGCTATTTCAAGGCATAGATGTCTAGTTTGCACCCCAGTACAATGTGTAGGCATCTTGCTAATATTTGAGTTAAAACAACAAACACTACTTTGATCATTTGCTCTCCATGATTCCCAGAATCTACCAGGCAGAGAAGCAAAATAAGACTACTATCCTATGTCAGTCACCATTCTAACTATCTGCCGTTCCATGGAAAGAGAGTCTGGTGTTCTGGGGATGTGATTTCTAAGCAGTTTGAAGATAGAACTTTGCATAGCTATAAAAGCTTATAAAATAATTGAATAGGACAGTAATATTTAAGAGTTTTTCTGTAATCAAAACTCTGTATGTAGCTTCAAAGAGGAGCCATAAATATAGTTTTGCAGTGAACATCTACAGCTTCCATCAGACCCAATCTTTTTTTAAAATCAAGTACAAAAGTAAATAAATCAAGCAGTAGATTTTGGAGTGGTTTGTTAGGCTATGTATATGATTGAAGTCACAGTCCATTGAAAAACATCTTCCAGGTCTTGGGTCTCTAATAGATACGCTTGCACTGATCATTAAGTCATTAGCTTAATTACTTTCATAATAATTTTAAAAATTTGACTTGGGTTAATAGCATGCATATAAAACATGCAGAGTAGAGAGCTTCTGAAATGGAAGACAAAGTTATATTCTTCTGATAGTCTGCAGTTCTGAAATTTGCTATACACTCATTTCTATAAATTACCAGGTTGGCTGCCATCAAGTTAAATGCAAACAAATTTTAAAACAAGTTAGTGGTTATCCCTGCTGTGTGTGTGTATTTTCAGATTAAAACACATTGATTTTATTCCATTTTTAATCTCAGTGGTTGATGGGCATTTTAAAGAATATGGTGATTTCAGTCTTTCTTTTAAAGCTGCTCACAGCAGGATCTCCTGACAATGCTGCAAACACAAACGAGTGGCTAAGTCTTTAGAAAACAGCACAGTCTTTGTAAGTGGTCTTGTAATGACTAGCGTAGTCTTTAAAATACGTTGTGCACAGTTATCCTCCCTATATTCTTTCATGATGATCTATTTTTAATAAAGCCTTTTAGCTTGGTTAATTAGAGTTAATAAGTCTCCTAGCCTGATGACTAATCTTCGAAAACATCTTATACCACACTGAAAATTATGCTGCAGGATTAACTAGATGTGTATCATAAAATGCCCCGGGTTGGAAGGGACCTCCAAAGGTCATCTAGACCAAGTCCCCTGCAGTAAGCAGGAACATCCTCAACTAGATCAGGTTCCTCAGAGCCTCATCAAGCCTGACCTTGAATCTTTTCAGGAATGGGGCCTCCAACCACTTCCCTGGGCAACCTGTTCCAGTGTTTCACTATCCTCACAGTAAAGAACTTCTTCCTAATGTCCATATTTTGGCTTTTTTTATCAGCATTGTACTTGCATGTCTTTTGAAGAATATAGAAGATCTGCCTCTTGATGCAAGTCAGAGCTCACCTTAAAAAAAAAAAAAGGCCATGGAAAATAGCCTATGCCAGTCATCTCAGAGTGAGTTTGATATAAACCTTCATTCCCGGTTCTAGTCCAGTGTTCTATGTCAGTAGTATGCTATTTATCTTAAACACTTTTTTCCTTGAGGCTTCTTTGCAACCATTGAAGATTCGTTATCTACAGTTCATCCCCATATTGTGATGATACAGCTTCACTTCACTGCCTGGAAACATTCTCATTCTTGTCCTCAGCTTCTGAAGTCTCAGGGTCAAAGTAGATCATTGTTAATCCATCCTAAACTGGTACCTTCTACCTCATTATACTAAGCAAATGTAATTCATTCTTGGAACTTACAAGAGAAGTTTTTTCAGCTTTTCTAAGAATATCACTGGAGCAGACTGTAAAACCAGCACAGCCTCTCAGATATTCTCAGCTTAGTACTATGTGATCGTACCTAAATAATTCCCTTTTTGGGGTATGTCAGCTATGCATAGCTGAGACCAAATGGACTGTGTAGTCGTGACATCAGACAGTGAACTGCTGATCACACTGTGACCTGCGATTTGGCAGACTCTGTCCAATACTAAAAAGACATGCATTTAATTATGTCAGTTCAGCTTTATCACCCAGTTCCATAGTAACAGACTTTTCTTCTGGAGAAGTTTTTCATTGTTTTAAAACACATGGCTAAACATTAATAATAACTTGACGCTCAAATGTAATTGATGTCACATGCAGATACTGACAGGAAAAAAAACCCCAGCTATATTCTGTATCAAGAAGTAATACCAATTCAGCAGAGCTGATCTTTCTTTTTTTCCTCAAAACTCATGAGTTTTGCATATCACTGCATTTACCTGGCTAAAAACCTAGACAGTTATTTTGAGATTATTTTAAATAAGTACAGGTGATGATGTCCAAATAGCTATCCGATACTACTCTGGAGTCTTCTTCTTTGACTTGGGTATCAGCATGAATGGCTGTTCTTTAATTCAGGGCCAGTTTCTTTATGCTGAATAATTTCCTAGTTCCCCATTTGGGAAAGCTTATGTGTTTAGTTCCTTTTACCCAGAATCCTTCTTGTGCTGCAACCCTTTCTGCCCTTCACCTGGCAAGGCCGGTCCTGGCTCCAGGAAACCTGTGTTCTTTCTGGTGAAGAGCCTGAAAACTCAAGTGTGCTGGGGTCACACTCGAGGCCAGTTTGAGAAGGTTCATTATAGAAGCCTGAGTCCCCTCTGTTTTACAGTGTGCATGCTGAATATCAAATCTACAGTAAGGGTCTTGATTAATAGCAGCAACATCTCTGTTGTGTCCAGGGGACCAGATTTTCTGCTCCTAAACTGGTACAGTCCAGTAATAACTCAGTGGTTCTGCATAAGAAAAATAGAGAAGGAAATAAAATATAAACAGAGTAATTTGGATCATGAGAATGGCTCTTTCATTCCAAATTGAAGGAGCTTTCCAGCTGCCAGTTGATGAAACTGAAAGGTTTCTAGAACTTAACTTCTTTTTATCTTGAGACAGTCCAGTGCAAAGTAGAGAATTACATCTTAAAGTGGTAGTTTTAACTTACTGTTAACAATTTTAAACCACTTTTTTCTGTTTAATTAATTTACCTGAATTTTAACTTGAACTTTTAACTATCTTCCATAAAATACTTACTAAAAGCAGAGATTGCCCTGAATTTAATATAGGGAATTTTATACTAATGATTTAACAGCTTTCCTTTTTAAACATCATAGCTTCTTCGAGTACCAGGTACATAAATTACATTAACAAGAAAAGTATCAGGCTAGGTTTTTGTCACCTACACCCACATTGTTATATAAACTTTGTTGTGAGTATAAATGTCAGCAAAGTTTTATTTGCCATTTTTTATCTCACCATATCTATAGTGCAGAGTTGCTTCCTCCCTATTGCTGTTATGTTGAACTACATAAGTGGGGTTTTTTTTCTGTTTTGGGGGAAGAAGGGGTTTTGCTAGTTGAAAAGGTGAATTTCTATTTGGTTGCAGATAATGATTAATATTGATGTTTGACCTGTATGATTGATATAACTGTCCAGAAATCAACTCATAGGAATATAATTTTAAAAGAACTAATTAATAAATCTCATAGTTGTCAGTTGTTCATTACAGACCCCAGTCTTCCAGGTATGCCTGCACTCTGCTTTAACAGTATGTATCAAAATTATTAAAAACAGGACAGCTATGATTTATAAAATGGATGGAAATTGAAAAGAGGAGAAAAATAGAGTGGAAAAATAACACAAAATTGTGTTTTCAAAACAGTAACATATTAAATAGTACATCATATGAGCATATGCAGCATTTCTGAGAATTAATAATTTCATTTTTCTCTTCAGGATTCAGAGTTCCCTGTTGATGCTTAAGTGAACCCATACCTTGTATGTACCAAAGAATATACTCAATCCCTGAAATCCGGAGAGTATAAACCAAGCAACATTTTAAAAGTGCATGACTTTACAGTGAGCTGGTAGGAACCATTAACAGTACATTAATTTCATTGTTATATACACATTGAGCTTTATTTTTCAACAAGTCATTGAGAAGCATTTGCTTTAAGTCAATTTCTGAAAAACTACTGGCAGCAGTCAGTCAGGGACATTCTCTCCAAAGAATGTGAAAGTAGAGAAAAATGATCGTGAAATGTAGTGGGAGCATAAATGCAGTAAAACACCTGAGCAGAACTGTTTACAGATTATGAGATTCATCTTTTATGTAAGAAGGGTGGGATTTGGTTAGAAGATACAAAAATGGGAACTAGAGATGACTATAAATTCAGGTTCCAGGAAACTGAATTATAATGCTGAATATTTTTGCAACTTGTATTTGATTGCAGTTTATTCCCTTGGGTCAAAAATCAGAAGAGTTTAAATTTAGATTAGCTTGAGCGTGCAAATAGTCTGTAAGCAATGACATTTCAGGGCTTGCTAGCTGCAGCTGAGGAAGAATAAGCATAAAAATACATTTTGAAAAAATAGAGTTAGTAGCAAAGTGCAGATAATTCTGACATGTTGTCTAGGTATAAATATCTTTTAAAATTAATTTTTAAAATAATCAATAATTCTGTTATTCAAATACTCTTTTTATGCAGCTTGATGCTGTTCTTTCTGCACGCAGACTGCTGAAAGTATTTCCCTAAAGAAAATCTGTATTCCTACACTTACTTTTAGAAGCTTAATTTCTGGTTGCAATCAAGAAACATAAGTCAAAGTAGTTATGTTTTAAAAATCCAAAAACCTGGGTGATGTAATTCTCGTGCAGATTAAGAGTTTGACAATTGACTGGCTTGTTAAAAAAAAAACAAAACAAACAACACTGCTGTGAAGAAATAGAGTAGTGCACCACAGAAACAGAGCACAAAATTGGAGCCAAGGAAGGCACTGGCACAGATGAGAACATGGTGATGTGGGTGTAAGGTAAATCTTGTCTGTGGAAATGGAAACAATATTTACACATTTAATAATTACCGTGCAAAGGACACAGATACTTTCTTTAGATGGCTGCCCTTATTTTGTAATGAATGTCCACCTACTGCTTTGAGTTTTGGCCTGCCTGGACAGGCTTCTGCTCAGTCTCTCAGATGCTCAGTTCTCATCTTCTGTCTGGCTAATCCTTAACTCCTATTCATAAGGTACTACTCTGAAAAATGTTCACCTGTACTGTATAGTCCTATTGGTCCAATTTGGAAAGAAAGGTTGCAACTGGGGTCTCTGTGCCGCTACCTTGAGGAGCCTGTAGTAAATCCACACAAAATATTAGCGGGTTTTATTGGGCTTATCTGAAGAACACTGTGTTCAAATCATTTCCATGTTAATGTTCGCCTCTTTAAAAGTTTGCTTTTACCTGTAGGAGGAAGCCAGGTTTGAGTTGCAAATTACTTTCCTGTGTTGTTGCAAACTACTTGGGGATGTTAAAATACATGATTAAAAATAGTAAAAGCTCATGGACTAGTCAAGAAATGATAACTCTACCTAAATTTTTCAGTTATCTTCTACTTAACAATAACAGATAAATATCATACATGTTCATGTAAAACTATTTCTTATATCCCTTCTTTGTTCAATTGTGTTTCTACATCTTGCTGAACGCATTACTCTAGATCCTTATAAATGCTGCTTCTAGCTATTGCTAGAAGCGATATTCTTATGTACAGGGGAATTCTAAGTATTTTCTACAGTTAATAACTGGATATCACACCTCGAGGATACAATGAGATACTTGAGAAAGCAATTTACTGAAATAAAAATAAATTGGATATCTTTAAACTTATTTGGAAATCCTTTAAAGCTTGCTTGGAGAAATAGTATCTAAACTAAAAGAAAAAACAACGAAACAGTGAGGATGTGTATTTAATTTCATATACTGGCAGTATGATGTTGACTTTCATGTAAAGGTAATGCTTTCAAGTGAGAGCCTGGGATGGTGCTCTAAAATTAACTGAAATGCTTACTTAAAAAAAAAAAAAAAAAAAAGTAAAAATATAAAAGCATGTAAAGAACAAAAAAATTTTAAAGTGTTCTTAAAAAAATGTAGACAACATAATTGAACTTGTCATTTTCTTAAAATCTCTTTGTGTACATGGTGGATTGTAGCTTCCACATGTTTAACTGTGTCTGAAAAAAAGCATTTACAACTTATGATCATTTCAGTTAAGAAAGGGTTTTTCCTATTTGAATACCACTACTTAAAATCAACCTTTTTAAGTAATTGAAAAGAAAGACTGTCTTTTGTTTCTCTTGTTAATGCTGAAGGCTGTATTGTTGCCTCATCTCCTAAAGGTAGGCCTTTTTTTGACAGCGCATCCTACGATGTTTTTTTTAACACCCTGCCCAATTTCAAACAAATTTGACAGAGGAATAACTGACTCTGAAGTCCTGAGGTTCCCATGTGTTTCAAGAAAACAGGTCTCCATGTTGAAGAAACAGCCCCTTCAGGACCCTGTTGGCTGCAGGTGGCACAAAACAAAACTCAGAGGGGAGAGACGTTACGAATGCACTATTTTTTAGGAAGACCTTCAAAGAGAACTCATCCCTTACTAGCTGCTATAGAATCCAGTCCCAAGGCACATAGCTAATGCATACAGAGCTTGGGCTATCATTTTCAGTTTGACACAGCAGCTATTCAGTCCTGAATGTGTCTTTCCTTGCAAGTCCAAGAGGTTATTAAATGCATAAATCAAGATTTTTCAGAGAAGACTTACTTAGATTAAATTTTCTATGTAGAAAATTAAAGAAAAATGGCCCACTTAAATTCTGAATGTTCACTAAATGTATTTATAATAATTATGATTGTCTGTTTGATTTTACAGACAGAAGGTGGAAATTGGTATCCACTAGATGAGAATTAAGTCTTCCTTGTACTTAATAAGATAGATGGAAAACATTCTTTTCACTTCAGCCGAATTTGGTTTTTTTGATTCAGATTTTTCTCACCAGAACCAATGTATCAAAACGACAAAAGAGAATCTGGTTTGTGCATGTATATTACTTGGTTCCTTTGAGTTTCTCTAGAAATTGGAGCACCTGCAAATCGAAATTGGCAGTTTTTACATGCTTTAAAGCTGATGTAGATTAGTTCTTTAGACCGCCATCAGTATTCATTGAAACTCATATTTGCAGAGGGGTGTGGGGGGGAAATCTCTTAGGAAACCATGTTTGTTTTCTGCAAAGCTTAATGCTTCCCACTCTTCAAAGCATCACATAGGCATTCCTCTTCTGCATCAGGCTCATAATTCTCCAGTGTCTCTGTGAATATCCTGGTAACTCTTACTCTGCCTACAAGAATCGCTCTAAGATCTATAACACCTAAATGATCTTCCCAGTCTTCCTTGCTCACTGTTCACTTTCTCCTCTCCTGCTGTCTGCATCTTTCTTGTAACCCCAAGGGCTTTGTGTGGCTTTCCATGGAAGGGACTTCTGCCGTCACCATATGCAGTGCTACATCTGTCGCCGTTTGCATTGTCTTTGCTTGGGAAAAGAAAGATGCCCATGCAAACATTATTCAGGGCATTTTTAATGGTTAGTACAGTCTTTAGAAAATAGGAAAATGTCATATATTACTTTGGAGAGATGATGATCTAAGATGCAGCTGAAAAATTAGCAGTAATGGCTTGAGAGTTTCAGATTAGTACAATACCTTACTTAGTATATAATTTAATGTATTTTATAGATAGGAACTAGTTCTATTTCTCTTGTTTAAATCTCAGATCAGAAAATTAGTGTTGTGAAAACACTGGCTATTTTCAGTTTAATTAGTAACTTTTAAAATACACTTTAACTCAAGCAGGATGCAAGTGAAGGCTGCAACACCTTGCCTTTTTTGTTAATTTTTTTTAAGATGTCATCATCTTGCCATCCTCCTTCCCTCCCATGCTTCACAGAGGTTACAATTTTCCATCCAAAGCTTATTTGATGTTTATTATTTATAGTAATTGCTGTAAAAATGCCAATTTTGATTCTGGGTAGAATTCATACAGTATACAGCCTAATATTTTAAATGGATGCTTTACCTAGTCAGTGTACCTGCATAAGTAGAAAATGTATCTTAACATTACTCTTGTTTACATGTAACCCAATGTTCCCAAATCCTTTATCCTTGTTTGATATTTTGTAAAAGAAAAAGATAGAGAATCGCAAATGCTCTCCCTAAGCATTATAATAAAATGAAGCTGGAGATAATAATAAAGAAAAGCAAATATGAAATGTTTAGTGATTATCTAGGCTTTCCTGATGGCCACAGTAGAAGATAACTTTTCTATAGAGACTAATTCATCATTATATTTTATTATGCTAGTTTCCCCCATTTTTATTTTTTTTTTTATCAGTGGATTCCAGAGAAGATTTTTAAAAACTTATCTCTTTGGGAACCATGTAAATTTACTTGCAGCATAAAACCATGTAGGTGATTACACAAGACTTATTCACAAATTGAATTAAAGTTACAGTCTTATAGTGCCTTGTGCAAAGTTAGGGAGCTGAAACTGTGCAGAAATTATTGCTAAACACTGTACCCTTCCCCTTCTACTACATTTTCTCTTTTAACATAAATACGTATGTACACACATGCACATACACATGTACGTAGGAAAGAGAATTCTTTATGAATGACATGAGGAACTTCTGAAATAGCTTATAGGAATAAGTTTGCTGTAAAATGAAATGTTTCTGAACTGCACTGTCTCTTTAAAGTTTCAAATTTTCCTTTTATATAGTAAGACGGTGAGGCAGAGAGAATTTGACAATAGTGTGAAGAATCACAAATTCTGTTGTTGGTCAGACTTGGATATCTGAGCTGTAGTCTGCTGTAATCCCTTTCAGACATACCCCCAAGTTTTCTATTTTGTTCCCAAACATTTGTTTTCACAGAGTTACTTATGGGAGATTAAGATTGTGTTGTGTATAAACAATAACAGAAATAGTGCAGATTACTTGTAAGCAAACACCTTTGTAGCTTGTTGGGTTTTTTTGTTTGTTTGCGGGTTGGGGTTTTTTTGTTGGTTTTTTGGGTTTTTTTCCCTGTTGCGTCTCCCATTTGGAAAAAGCTCTATATTAACATCTCAAAGCAACTTTCTCATAGTCGTTCTTGTCACTCCTTGATATTCTTCTTTCTTGTGATGCTTGTAGAGTTCTGACAACAGTTATCCTGACGGTTTGCTGAGGCTGCTGCCTGTCATACTGACGAATGTTTTCTCCCTTTTTGCTGTGTTCTGCCCATTTGTTTCCATCTCTCTGTTGTCTTAGAGATGGTGAAGTAATGTCATTTTGTTCCACATCTGAACAATGCCAAGCAAAATAGGGTCCATCTACCAAGAGGTGATCAGTCATATGAATTGTATTGTGTCCTCACATCACACAAGCTAGAAAACAGAGGTTTCAAAGTCCAGAATTCATGTGGTGAAATTTCCTGTCAAAGATGACAAATTTAGGGAGATAGAAAAATCCTCATTAATTATTTAAACCATCTTCTTGCCTCCCTAGGATCTTAGAAAAGATATCTTTTTATTAAACTACATTTTTCCATTAACAGTAAAACTTTCTAATTGTGCCATCATGTGCTGATTTCTTGCATGAGTAGCCACAGTTATTTGGAGATTTGCATTAGCAACATTAGCTGCTGCTTCATTTTCCCATGGAAATTATACCTGCTTTTAAAGGAATATGGCATAGAAGGTAGTTATTGCATATCCTAACCTCTCATGCTGTAGCCATTCTGGCCAATTCCCAGATTGGGTAGTGGTGTTCCCCAGGGGTCGGTCCTGGGTCCAGTGCTGCTCAATAAATTCATCGATGACCTGTACGAAAGTGTAGAGTGTACCCTCAGCAAGTCTGCTAATGATACAAAACTGGGAGGAGTGGCTGACATGCCAGAAGGCTGTTCTGTCATCCAGTGTGACCTGGACAGGCTGGAAAGCTGGGCGTGGAGAAATTTAATGAAGTTCAACAAGGGCAAGTGTGAAGTACTGCATCTGGGGAAGAACAACCCTATGTATCAGTACAGGTTGGGGACTGATCTGTTGGAGAGCCGCTCTTGGGAAAAAGATCTAGGAGTCATGGTGGACAAGAGGATGGCCATGAGCCAACAATGCGCCCTTAGGGCCAAGAAGGCCGATGGCATCCTGGGATGCATTAAGAAGAGCGTGGCCAGCAGGTTGAGGGAGGTTCTCCTCCCCCTCTACTCTGTGCTGGTGAGGCCCCACCTGGAATACTGTGTCCAGTTCTGGGCACACCAGTTCAAGAAAGACAGGAAGCTACTGGAGAGAGTCCAGCGCAGAGCCACTAAGATGATGGAGTGGAGTATCTCCTTTATGAGGAGAGGCTGAGAGAGATGGGTCTTTTGAGCTTGGAGAAAAGGAGACTGAGGGGTGACCTTATTAATGTCTATAAATATGTAAAGGGCAAGTGTCGGGAGGATGAAGCCGGGCTCTTCTCAGTGACATCCAGTGATAGGACAAAGGGTAATGGGTACAAGCTGGAGCACAGGAGGTTTTGGATAAACACAAGGGAAAACTTTTTCATGGTGAGGGTGGCAGAGCACTGGAACAGGCTGCCCAGAGAGGTTGTGGAGTCTTCTCTGGAGACATTCAAAACCCACCTGGATGCATTCCTGTGTGACCTGATCTAGGTGATCCTGCTCTAGCAGGGTGGTTGGACTAGATGATCCTTTGAGGTCCCTTCCAACCCCTAACATTCTATGATTCTGTAATTCAGCTCCAGTGTAGCCGATTTTGGAGCATGTCTTCCACGTATTGCTGGGGGAGTGTGACACTCCCCACCTTCCAGCTTTGGTGACTCAGAAGCCGCCTGGTTTTTTTTCTGTTCACTTGTTATATCTTACTCATTCTCATTTCCATCGCATGCTTCAGACTCAAGTCCATGATAGCTGAAAGGAAACTTGGGGGGGGGGTTAAAGCGTGGATTTCAAAGCTCTGTATCTGACAGCTAAAATTTATCTCCAGAATGGAATTTGTTTTCCTGCTCTGGAAACCTGAGGCTCATGTATCTCCCTGGGACTCACTATGCCAGCATGTTAGCACTTTGAAAACATTTATATCATTTGGCTGAGACAAAAGAGCACCTTGCTGGAAATATTTTTAGGAGAGAAGGCCCTTGTTTCCAAATCTTAGGCCACTAAAAACAATTCATGTCCTTGTAATTGTGTAAGCAAATAATTTATACTATTGAACCTTTCAAATACATTATATAAGTAATTAACTATTTTTATTAGAATGGCAGATATTCCTTTTCCATTACTGCTCTTCAAAAGCCAAAGCTTTAAGTATTCCTTCAACTTATGTGTGTATAACACTGACAATCAGTGACACAAAGTACTGTTGGAGGCGACTAACTAGCAGTGTATCCCAGAGATCAGTACTGGGTCCAGTCCTGCTTAAGCTTAATTTCATTATGATTTGGACAAGGGGGAAGAGTGTACCCTCAGCAAGTTTGTAGGTGATACCTGACTGGGAGGAGTGGCTGACACACCAGAGGGTCATGCTGCCATCCAGAGGGATCTCAACAGGCTTGAGAAATGGACCTACAGGAACTCCATGGAATTCAACAAGGAGAATTGTGAAGTCCTGCACCTGGGAAGGAACACCTCAGATGCCAGTATATGCTGGTGAAAGCAACCTGTCTACCTGGAAAGCAACTTGTCAGAAAAGAACCTGGGGGCCATTGTGGCAAAGAAGGTGAATGGTGTCCAGGGCTGCATTTAGAGGAGTGCTTCCAGCATGTTGAGGGAGGAGATCCTTCCCCTGTACTCTGCACTGGTGAGGCCATCCCTGCATCTCTGGGTCCAATTCTGGGCTCCCTAGTGCAAGAGACATACCCTCTGGACTTAATAGTGAGAGTCCAGCA
The DNA here is from genome assembly GCA_024336885.1 of Actenoides hombroni. Classification (NCBI taxonomy): domain Eukaryota; kingdom Metazoa; phylum Chordata; class Aves; order Coraciiformes; family Alcedinidae; genus Actenoides; species Actenoides hombroni. Next base: position 3,349,449 of record WUAM01000335.1, on the reverse strand, counting down.
AAGGGCCGTGAAGACTGTGGACTGGAGCCCCTCATATATGAAGAAAGGCTGAGAGAGCTGGGAATGTTCAGCCTGGAGAAAAGAAGGCACGTGGGCAGATCTCATCAATCCATGTGTGCAAATATCTGAAGTGAAGATGCAAAAAGATGTAGCCAGGCCGTTTTCAGCAGTGCCCAGTGACAGGGCCAGAGGCAATGAGTGGCCGAGCACTGGTACAGGCTCTGTATGCCCAGAGAGGCTGTGGAATCTCCATCCTTGAAGACATTCAAAAGCCATCTGGATAAGGTCCTGTAAAGCTGTCTCTGTGTAGCTCTGCTTGAGCAGGGAGGTTGGACCAGATGACTTTCATAGGTCTTTCCCAAACTCAAGCATTCTGTGATTTAATTATATGTAGAAATGCACACAAACACCTACACGAACATGTATAAATTATATCTAATAATACTTTTAGATGTACGTGTCATTAATTTTAATATCTACAGAATAAGTGTAGACAGCATAGCAGGACTGGATTTTTGTGTGCTGAAATATTCAAACATTCAAGTCTGCCTCTTTTGAAATATTCAAATTCTGTCTCTTTTGAAAAGTGGAAGAAATGTGGGTGGAATCTTGGGTTGATCCTTATCTCCTTGTATATATGCAAAGAAATTCCTATTTCTCTTATTTTATTTCTCCTCTCCTCATTTTGACAACCTCTTAAGTATGTTTGAAGGAGCAAGAGACAGTTAAATGTAGAAATAACACAAGGAACTCTGTGCATCTTTCTGACACAAGGGAGAAACAGGAACAACTCTGCCTGGGTCACTCTGGACAGATTGGTGTGTACTGAGTCAGGGAGTGACTGCAGTGGGCAGTGCAGATTTAATTTAGATCTATTGTGTGGTAAAGACAGAGTAGGCACATATATCTGTGTACATGGTCACATGGTTCCAACTGCCCTGAAAGCTGAGACCTCACGCTCACGCTTATCTCCCCAACAGTCCTGCGAGGCTGCTTTATCCTCGTGTGAAGTAATTCCTGCTGGATTACCTAAGTGGAAGATCCAGAAATCAAATTCATGTCTTCTGTGTCACAGTTCAGTGCTTTAACCTTCGATTTCAGAATATTGCTGTTTCCTATACAAATTAAGTTCTTAATTTCTTTCTGCATTAAGGCCCCCATTGTAACGGACAGATTATTTCATGGACTTGAGTCTGTTCATTATCGTACAGTCTCTGTAACAGCTTTTAATGCAGTTTATGTGGAAGAAGTACTCATAGGAAAATGTCAAATGTCGTTTAGCTCGCTGTAATGCAGTTTAATAAGGAGAAAAAGCGAGCTCTCAGTGAATAATCAGTGAGAACTGTGTGGATCACACTTTGAGAAGCTCTGTGAGGGCTTGCTGCAGTGACAGTGTGTATGCACAGCTCCTGGCTATGACCCTTTCAACCTCATTCATAGCTTTTTCTATCTAATACAGTAATAATAAGAGAAGTAAATGGTTCCCTGGGCTCCACATTTGCCTCTTCCCCTACATTCACTTGTTACCTGGTAAATGTTCCTTCCTGTTCCTCTCTACAAGCTTTTGGTTATCATAGTCTTAAGAAGTCTTTTTATTTCTCATTAACTTCTTCTGTAGCTTTGGCCACAAGCGATTACTCCTGGGGGAAAGCATTGGCCATTACTTTAACAGCTTTAAACCACAGCAATAATAATTTGAAGTCATATTGTGTTCCTTTATGGTGCACACCTGAAATGAGCTGAGTATCTCTATAATTTTGTTAGTGAGCAAGCATCTTTGTCAGTAAAACAGAAAATTTTCAGGAAAGGTCAACCAAGGTAAAGTGTCTAGGTTGGGTTTTTTTTTTTACTCGTCACGTTCTTAGTTTTTGAAGCAGACTTTGCAGAAAAGTCTGTTTACAAAATCATGATTGTAAAAAGATACTGTCTTAACTTTATTAAGGCTCTTGCATATTCTCCATAGACTGAAAGGTATGATGCCTGGTAACTGTCAGCTCTAATAAATTCACTTTATTTTCTTTTTATTCCCTATAGTCTGTGGACAAGAAAGAGGTTGAACAGATTGGGTTAGTAATTTTCTGGTAAATGTTTAACTGAGAACAGTTAGCTTGTGGTGATCCAACTGTTCTGAACACCAAATACACTAATAACAAAATATTTAATTCAAGTGTATTTTGAATAAATGTAATTTATAAAAAATAAAAGAAAGTGGCTTGATGCTTGCTATATGGGATGAAATGCTAACTTTTAAAGAAAGTTTAAAATAAGTTTATTTATAAATGTTTTATTTATAAAATGTTTTTATTTATAAAATACAAAGTGTGAATAAGATGTTGAGATTTTATTCAGATGAAATATACTGGTGAGCTTAAAAAAGAAACTGATTTGCATGAGGGAATTCACATTGTGGAAATGTGGTTAGTGGTTTTTTGTTTTTATTTTGTCTCTTGTTTTTTATTTTAAGTGCTCAATCTGCTTTTGAATAGAAAAATGCTCCAGAATTTCCAAAAGTTGGATAATAATCTGTCTTGACACTTCATTGACTTTGATACAATTCTAAAGAGTTATCTGCAAAAAGATCCTCAATTAATGTACAACACTGAAATTTTCTTGTAAACTTAAAAGCCAGTTAATTGTTTATTATATTTTTAGCACCCATTCAGAACTAGTCTTTGTCAGGAAATGTGGAAGGATGTGTTTATCTAAGAAGCTTTGTTTCGATTCCATATGTCAGATTCTAAGTTTTCTAGTATTGGGCAATGAAATTCTCCATGTAAAGAAATATGTATCTTTGGGAAAAGTAAATTTTTTTATAAGCAGAGTTTTTAGGCAGTCTGTTTCTCCCAGCTGCAAGTAATGATGGCATGTCCTTGTATTGAAACAAGCACTTACGAACATGTGAAAGATGCATGACGGTGAGTTATAGTTATGGGCCTATTTACCAAATAGACTTTAATTTCTGCTCTTATAATTAATTAGGATCAGCATAAAACTGGATACTTTCTTGAGCATCCTAATCAGATCACATTGGCTTGTGTTCCTTATCTATGCTATATTCTGTGCAGATCAGCTAAGGAGTAAAGACTCCCTACCAAGGGATTCAGGAACTATGAAATGGAGCATCTCTGTGACAGGAATAATCTTACTTGAATATTTTTCACTAATGCGGGAATTTTTAGGGGCCACGCTCAGTTTCAGGGACAAACTTCCTAGATCACTTAAGTGCTCCAATTCTAATTTAGATCCAGCTTTCAGCAGCTACTACACAGGTATATAAACAAGCATCCATATTTCCGTGTAGAGACTAGGATAAAATGACTAGAGTTCCTCAGGCACGCTCAGCATGTTCTGAAAATCTCATCCTGATTGTAGGCATTGCTAAAATTCAAAAATCCATGGAGTTTTTTAGTTCAGTCTTTAACTACATTGTGAAGTTCATGTTAAGGTTTTTCAATCATCAGTGTAGGACAGTGTCTACTGGGGTCAGCAAGTAACAAACTGCTTCTGTCAAACCAGACAAAACAACATCTCCATTTTCATTTTGCACTAATTGATACTAAATGCTAGAATAGTACTTGACAGATTTTCTTGTCTCTCATACGTCTAATTCTTTGGAAATAAAACTCTAACTTAGAATCAAAACAGAATTGATGGAAATTTCAATTTCCAGTCCCTGGGATATAGATATTTACACTGGGAAATAAAAATGTCAACCAGTGAATATCTAAGGCTCTGCTCATCCTTGCTATATTGTGACTGTTCATAGTACTGAAAGTTAAGGGACTGAAACACTGAAAACCAAAGTTTCTACTTTTATCAGGGTTATTTCCAGACCGAGCTTCTGTATTGTGGTGATGTTTGTTTATTTTCCTTAAAAAGAAAACCACCTGTATGTGCAATGGCATGTTTTAGGCAGAGGCTGTCCAAAACAAAACAAGTTTACATTATTAAAACATATAGCTTACTGTTGTCCATGTAGCTGTGAAGAGGTTTTTTTAGCCTGTTTTATTTTTATATTTTGATAGTTTAGGAATTAATTCAGAAATAGCAGTTATTTTAAGCCTTTAATTAAGAGTTATTTTAAGTAATTAATTTCCTGTATTGAAAGCTTGTGCTTTACTATTAAGGAAAATAGCTTGGATAGCTTCCTAGCTGGTATTTTAAACCATCTTCTTGTAAAATAATCTTTGAAAGGGCAGAACACTGGGAACAACAGAAACAATAAACTCACCACCTTATTACCTAGAACTTAATATTGTGGATTTTTGTTGGCCGTTTTTTCTGCCCTGACCAAGAATCCTGCCGAAATTGCCCCAGTCATTCCAGAATGGGCTTGAAAGAGAAGTGGGCGGGGTGGGGTGTATTTGTTTACTAACTTGACTTCTCCCAAGCATTCCTCTCCTTGTCATGCCAGATTAATTAAGTAATTACCCAGGCGCCCCTCGCGCGGTGCCTGTGCCGGCCGGGGCAGCCAGGATAGCTGCGGCTGTCAGGTAAAGACGGGAACATGTCGCTGCGCGGGAACGTGTCTTCAGGCTGACCAGCTCAAAAACACAGCAAAAGTCACCACAAACCCCCAAATGCTGTTTTACTGCATGTAAGCGTGGATAACTGGGTAAGAATTTTTTAGTTTCCACTTGATAACTGTTTCCTGCAGCAGATGAGTACTGATTATTGTCTGAAGCCAACTTCTGAGTAGTTATGGATCTTTTGCTTCCAGTTTTCTCCTTTGTTCATGGTATTTGGGTACTGGCGGTTAGGGTTTGCATGTTGCTTTTTTATGTTTTTGTGCTCGTTGTGTAATTGCTAAGTCTTAATGTCATTAAATTGTTATGTTGTGGTGCCTTATTGTTAAGTATACTTTGTGGTTTGCTGTATTAGTTCTTTACCTCAACAAAATATTCTTTCACTTGATATTTTACTCTGACACCAAATGCTGGGTGAGCAAAGCAAACCTCGAGGTCACGCGAGGTAATAGGAGTGGACTCGGTAGCTTCTGAAGAGCTACAAGGGCCTGAGATAAGTGGCTTCTGCTCTGCTCCTCTGATGTAGCCAGGGGATATCCCTGGTGTAGGCAGAGCAAACCGACTCATTCAGGTTAATTGTTTGTCTCATTTGTAGCGTAGTTATACTATTTCTTTTCTGAGTTTCTTAGAATTAAAATAGAGTTGGTTTTTTAAACTTAAAATCAGTGAAGTCCCCATGTTTCTCTTTGGTATTTGGTTTTTTCCATGTGTTTCAGAGTTCTGGATTTGAAAGTGCTGGTAAACCAAACCTTATAATTCTGCTGTCTAATCAGCTGTAAAACAACTTTTCAGACATTTTTAAGGTGGTTGGTAAAATTTTACATGAATCAGTGGCTGACAAATGCTATAGTGCTTTCCCATGTACTGTTATTTCAATCTACCCTTCTTATAAAAATGTCTTAGTAAAGTATGTGCATATTTATACAGCTGCTTTCAGAAGCAGAGGTACCTCAGCCAAAAAATGAGTAGCAACTGTTTCACCCAATCAGAAGTATTTTTGATGCAGTACCGTGTAGTTTTTCAGAACTACTTTATGTAGCATCATTTAATTATTCCCAAGCACAGTATTAACTGCAGTGCTACCGATTGGCTTCAGGGGGAGTTAGGGAGACAAGGAAACTTTTTCTATGCTTTGAACAGTGTTTAAATGGATCAGTTACCTCTCAGAAGATAGATGGTGGCAGGGAAAGGACAAACAAGACAACAGTAACTGAAGAAAGATTGATGGCCACTAAGATCAGTAAGAGTTTGCTGTCTAAAAATAACTACTTGGGTTTATGAGTAGTCGGGGAAAAAAGGGAAAAAAATATATTTATTGTGTGAATGCTGTATCCTGCTGTACTGGCAGGCAGTTATACATGCATGGAACTCAGTGTGCCTCCAAAAATGAAGGATTAATGTTTAATTGTATAGGTTTGGGGGACTGATGTTAACTTACATGCTATATAATCACATGGTATCACAATGCTTATGTGATAATTGATAACTTTGATACTTAAATGTCCTTGAACCCTATTTTGTGTTGCATATTGTGATAGTATAAAGCAAAACAGTGCAGCAGAACACTGTACGTTTTGGGTATTTAAAGTATTCTGTATCTTCTAGTGCTGTGTATGTCATATCCTGACATAATGGTGCAGTGCAACATCTGTGATGTTCTGTGCACTTTAAAATTACCTAACAATAGAGTACTTGAATGTGCTCTTTGCGTGAAATACCTGTGACAAAGTCTGCACTATTGCAGTTATTCCATTCTATGAGTTTGTGTATTTGCAGAAGGGGCCAGCCCGAAGGCCTTTTATTCAAATATGGGCAAAGAGGTACTGTAAATAATTTCTCTTAAGAGAGTAAAGTCAAGACAGAGTCCAAGAAGTAGAAAACTTGAAAGTAAGATGATGGGGATAAACAAGGCTTTGAAGTCTTCTGTGGTTTTTAGGCTGTGGGTTTGTTTGTGGCATTGTGCTTGTATTTTGCGGTTTCTTGTTGTTGTGGGTTTTGTTTTGTTTTGTTTTAGTTTGGGGTTTTTTTTGTTTTGTTTTTTTTTTTTTTTTGTGAGGTTTTTTTGTTTGGTTGAGGTTTGGGGGGGGAGGGGTTGGGGTTTTTTTCTTCTGAAAAAAGACCTGTTTCATCTTTGACAGATTGTTAATTTAATGCCTACATTTTGTTATGAGGTTAGAATCCTGTGACCTTGCATTTGGGAACTTTGGATGCAGGTGAAACTGGGTTGTGCACAGTCATGCTCAAGGGTGTGGGGGCAGGAGTAGACAGAAGAAAATATGGCAGTTGGTATAGTTTGAAGAGAATAAAGTTGGGACTATGATGGCATAACTTGGATAGTCATTGAAAATTTCTGGATGCATTTTTTTCATAACAGTTCTTGGGAATCACCTGAATTAAACAGTAGGTGCTAAGTATTTAAAAATAACTTCTAGTTCATAGGCATCCTTCTCAGCCTGTTTTTATATTTAAATGGTACTCTACTTGATCTTGTTTGCTTCCTCATCTCTTTAGGATTGGTTCCTATCATATTTTAGTATCACTTCTTGAGCTCTTGATACTCTTTGGACTTCATATTAAGTGTGGTGTAAGATTGAGTCAGTTTCTGTTATAATTTAGGAATGCTTTTTGTGGTTGGATCGTTGAGGGAAAGTTGCATTTTT
>WUAM01000335.1:3308655-3335145 GCA_024336885.1 Actenoides hombroni | reverse complement strand
GTCTACAAGAAGGGCCAAAAGGGTGATCCTAGGAACTACAGACCTGTCAGTCTGACCTTGGTGCCAGGGAAGGTTATGGAGTGGGTCATGTTGAGTGCCATCACACGGCACGTACAAGACTATCAGGGCATCAGGCCCAGTCAGCTTGGGTTTACGAAAGGCAGGTCCTGCCTGATTAACCTGATCTTTTACAACAAGGTGACCACCGCCTAGTGCGTGAGGGAAGAGCTGTGGACATTGTCTACCTGGACTTCAGTAAAGCCTTTGACACTGTCTCCCACGACATTCTCCTTCAGAAACTTATGGTACAAGGCTTGGATAAATACACTCTGCGCTGGATAAAAAACTGGCTGGAGGGCCGGGCCAAAAGAGTGGTAACGGAGCTCAATTTGGCTGCCGTCTGGTCGGAAGTGGTGTTCCCCAGGCTTCAGTACTGGGGCCTATTCTCTTCAATATCTTTATTAATGATCTGGATGAGGGGATTGAGTGTACCCTCAGTAAATTTGCAGCTGACACCAAGCTAGGTGGCTGTGTTGATCTGCTAGAGGGTAGGGAAGCTTTACAGTGGGACCTAGACAGGTTAGATCAGTGGGCCAAGGTTAGCTGCATGGGGTTCAACAAGGCCAAGTGCTGGGTCCTGCACTTTTGTCTTGACAACCCCATGGCAAGCTACAGACTTGGGGATGTGTGGTTGGAAAGCTGCAAGTTGGAAAAGGACCTGGGGGTATTGATGGATAGCTGACTAAATGTGAGTCAGCAGTGCACGCAGGTGGCCAAGAAGGCCAGTGGCATCCTGGCTTGTATTAGAAACACTGTGGCCAGCAGGAATAGGGAGGTGATCTTCCCCCTGTACTCGGCACTGGTGAGGCCACACCTTGAATATTGCATTCAGTTCTGGGCCCCTCACTATAAGAAGGACATAGAAGTGCTGGAGCATGTCCAGAAAAGGGCAACAAGGCTGATGCAGGGTCTAGAGCACAAGTCCTGTGAGGAGAGGCTGAGGGAGCTGGAGTTGTTTAGTCTGGAGAAGAGAAGGCTGAGGGGAGACCTTCTCACTCTCTACAACTACCTGAAAGGAGGTTGCCGAGAGGAGGGGGACAGCCTCTTCTCCCTGGTGATGTGTGACAGGACCAGAGGGAGTGGATGCTAGCTGTGCCAGGGGAGGTTTAGGCTGGATATTGGGAAACATTTCTTCACTGAAAGGGTTATCAACCACTGGAATGGTCTGCACAGGGCAGTGGTGGAGTTGCCATCCCTGGAGGCATTTCTATGGCGTGTGGATCTGGTGCCTAGGGACATGGTTTAGTGGTGAGCCTGCAGTGTTGGGTTGAAGGTTGGACTAGATGATCTTGAAGGTCTCTTCCAGCTGAAGACATTCTGTGATTATATGTCTAGGATCAAGAACTACTCAAACTTGCAGACTAAAAATCTACCATATTTGTGGTTTTATCTTGGATGCCTTCTTCAAACCTTTACAACATTTCAGCTAAAAATGTGGAGACAAGAATGAGAATGTTTCAGTACCATGCTATTTCTTGCATGTTCAACTAATCTAGTTACAGTCCCTCAAGTAGCTGGAAATTAGAATTTTGTGAAACGTGCATTTTATATTTCATAACTGTTGAAATGTTTTGGATTTACGTGCATTCATTTATGAATGTGATGTGGTTTCCTTTCCATACCTGTGCATTATGTAACATCTTTTAAATTTTATGCATTAAGTAAAATCTGTGGGAATAATATATGCTGAAACTTAGAGACATATTTATAGTTTTTGTATGTGTCATTGTGCTATAAGATAAATAAAGGTAGTAGCTGTGCCACTATGATTTTGTTTAATAAAATTGGGTTTAATTATCTTGGTGGTTTTTTTCAGCTGCTAAATGTAATTATTTTCATCTGCCTTTAGGGAATGTGAATGGCTTGATTTTGTTTTGAACAAAAATAAAAAAGGGGGAAGAAAAATAAGGCAAAGCTAACTCATTCTTCAAGCTGTTAGTCATTTAACAGGCTTCTGGTAGCAATGAGCCAGGGAAGAAAAATTTATACGCTAAAACTGAGGGTGCAGTAAGAGACATGTGGCATGAAACATCTTCCAGAATTGTCACCACTACCGGGCTTCCCTGTCGCAGACACTGAGAAGCAGAGCAACAGGCCAACATCCTTCAGTGTGAGAGGAGAGTGTTTTGTGGGTATTGTAGCCCCATTTCTTCCATGATTCATGTGTTCTATGTTCGGTGGCAGGGAATTTCTGTATAAAAGCCATTAAAAAGGCCTTTTGCAGGATTAAAAGAGCAGGCTGTGCCTTCAGCTGCTGCCAAAGATGAATGACAAAAATGAGTCCAAGTGTGCTTTACATTCAAAGGCTTACAGGAATAATGACCAAGCCACATCTGCTAAGGTCACATAAAAGATGGAATTTCTGGTTTTGAACCATCCAAGCTCTGGAAAGTGCATGGACTATAATTATTTAACAGTGGATGTACTAAGTGTATTACTTAACTCATATGTACGACGACTCTGAAGTGCCAGAGATTAAATGTGCTGACTGAAAAGACACCAATTAAAGAAGAAAGAGAACATGAACGTTCCTTAGAAACAGGCATATTAATTGGCAATAGCTCTATAAAACACCCTGTTCTTACTCCAGATCCAGTTCTGTATCTGAAGTGCTTCAACATCTTGAGGAGGGTAAAGGTGGCAAAATCAGGTGTATGCTGTCAGGTAGTAAGAGGTTGGGAGATGACTGGATAACAAAACATCTTTAAGCGGATTTTGTTCTCAGAATGAAATTTGGTTTTCCAGTGTGAAGAACATAGCTTGAGGAATGTAGCTTCCTGACCCAGTGTGAAAGCCAAAGATGGTAGAAGCTTTCTGTCAAGACAGTTTTTTTTCTATGGAGTTCATTCATTATTCAATAGTCAAGTGTAAAATGTATTGCTGAAATGTTTAGTTTTAAGTCTACGTATTTTGTTTTTTTCATTCTTACGTGTAAGTTAAAACACTGTCCAGAAGTTTTCTGTGTAGACTTGTGGAGTCTCTTCTGGAGTCCTAAAGTAGCATTGTGTAGTTTTCAAGTATGCTGTTACAGTAGTTTTGTCATTATTGGAAAGATGGTTCAAATATTGCAAGAATTAGGTGCAAGATGCAGCAATTTGATATCTTGTCTTTGGGCTATTGGTGTTGTAGCAGGAGACCTGGTTTGCAGAGGCCCTGATGTTGGATCTTTTGTCCTATTGCATGAATCAGGCAGTGATAGATTGTGTGTGTCGTTTATTTTTACTGACAGGTATGTTTATTTTTGAGAGATATTACAAGTAACTGTTTCTTAATGTGCTTATATTACTCCAGCACAGTTGTGAGAAAATTTGGGCTGTGCTCAGGTGAAAGTCAGCTCTGATATACTAGACCTAGATCGACTACGTGTTGCTCTTCATACTGCACTCTAGTAGAGTTGCTACTCCAGCAACACCGGAGCAGTTTGTGGACAATTTCTTCCTAGTAAAAATGCAGCACAGATTGCCAGTGACAAATGCTGCATAACAACCAGCTGCCCTCCCTCCTTCCTTTTTTTTTATTGCTGCTGCAAAACCCTGGGACTAGGCTATCCAAGCCTATTAGTTTGCTCATAATGGTGCTGCTGTTAATGGCTGTAGGGGATAGGTATGTATTTTGTACATAAAATAGTGTGATTGAGGTCAGCACTGACTTCTTGTAGGAAGAAAGGTAAGCTGATCTAATCGGTGTTTTCAGTACCTGGCAGGATTTCAACCAGAACTGTTGGTCAGTTCAGTGAAATAGGCCTGTTGGAAATTGTGTGAAATGCATTGGCCAATTCTGCTGTGGTGAGGGTGACAGTGTGACCTGATACAACTGTTTTTAAGTAAAGGCTTGTTTGATTAGAGAACACTTGTTGAACAGGGGAAAAAAAAAAAAGAAAGAATGATGGGTGTTCAACCCCATGTTGAGCATGTGTGTACACTAAATTGAATTTCCTAACTCTGTGTGTGTGGTAATTATGAGCAAATTACCACTCTTCTGAGTAATTCTTGACAGAAGGATAGTGACCATAAGTTAGTACAGAACATCCAGGCTGTTCTGTATTGACAGAAAATCATTTAGAATCTTTAATTACTTTTGTACAACTTCTGAATGATGATGTGTGCAGCAGTACTGGGTGGTGTTCTGGATTGTGTAGTACGATGATGCTGTCATGGTAAATGTTATAGTTGGACAAAGTCATGTGCATATCTTGGAAAAGTTTGACTCGTGAATGATAATTGTAGCCAAAATCCAGAAATGGGAGGATTTCTGGGGTAATAGACAACAGTTGAAAGCAGCATCTCCATCTCCTCTCAGGTGCAAACCCAAGTGGACTGAGGGTGAGACAGTCCTGAGTGATGCCTGGGTGTCAGCGAAGCCCTTGGGGTGCTGCCTGTGGCCACAGACACAGCTGTGGGGAGCAGCCAGGGTGTGCGTGGAGACAGCAGCAGGCGGCTGTGGCTGCTCTTTCTGGCCTGGAAGGGTCAAAACTCTGGGCTGAGGTGGCTTTTTGTTAGAGTAACAGTTTCTGTAACAACAGCAGAGCTTTTAAGTCTGTTATCAACGCGCAGATCTACTTCTGCAGCTCCAACAGCTGGTTTATGTACATTGTGTTGTAAAACTTTACTGTTAAAAATAATTTTAGTCAGTGGTTATCCTCTGTGGGGATTTTGTTGATTTCTCATAGAAGAAAAATGGGAATCTAGAGGAGAGTTTCTCCTTAGAAACTGGGCTCAAAGATTCTTCTTGTTCCTCTGCAGTAGTATAGCAGCACCTTCTTTTTCTGTTTCTCCATCACCGTTGTTTTTCTGACCTTAAAAATGGGGCCAGGGAGCCAAGTTTCTAATATGGCAAAGCTCATTTCAAAGCTAAGTATGTTACTATGTGTTGTTGGCAATAGGTTGCTCTACAAACTGTTATGGTTGAAAAATTGTAATTCTTTCCTGCTTTAAATCCAATTTCTATCTATTCTATCTTCTCTGCAGCTCATCTCTGGGAGGGATGACCATGTAGCAATTGAATTATCTTGAATTCTGAAATGGTATCACTGCATTTTCAGTTTTCCTTTTGTGATTTATTTGATCAGGCCAAGTTGTCTTTTAATTTTTTTTTTTATTTATTTCATTGCCATTCCATCTGAGAAGCGTACTGAAGTCTATGATCTCACCTGCTATAATGTACAGTGCTATAACCAACATGCATAGCACAGCAAAGACTGCGCCAGTATTTGGGCTGGAGATGCAGTGCCTGCTCACAAGTTGGCTTCAAAATCCAAATTAATTATTGATCAACTCTAAATCCTGACAGTTTTTCTTGTTCATAAACCAAGTTTCAAGAGTTTATTTTTTCCCTTTCAAAAGCTGGAGTTCAAGTCTAAGGGTAGCAGGAGATGTAATGCTGGGGAGGGGAAAGCAAGGCAGGGCCGAAGTCATTTGGTACATACCAGATGCTTTTTTGGCCATATCTTAGGGGAACTTTCGCATTTTCTGTCATGTGATGAAGCAAGAATTTTTATCATGCTGTTACCATTACCCAGTTGTCAGTATCAAATATTTCAGTGTAGAAGCTTGGTAGTTGCAGTGCATGTACAGTTTGGTATCATTAGAGCTGAGCAATCTCTAAAATATTTGCTCTTTTACTTCCTTTGAAATTGTAAACTGAAATTATTTCCTATTAGCCCTTGCTAATAGTGTCTGAGTTGTGAATAAAAGGAGGTATAAAAGCTGAGAGAGGCTGTAGTTGCATAACAGGTATTCACAGTGACCATGACTTACAGGTTTCATTTGGCAGACTATGGATTAATGAGCTGAAAAATGTCACTGCAGTTAATACTGTGAAGATAATCAGTCTTTGCTTTCATGGGTATTTTTTTTGTTTGTTTAAATTTTCTTTAAAGCCGTGTCTGTGAGATTTTCATCTAAGTAGTAAGAACGTGGTGTATCCAGAGGCTCAAAGGTTTTATATATATAAAGGTGTAAAAATTTACGTACTCTTGAAATAATCTTAGCATTAAAATGGATGCTAGGGTTGTGCATTTGTATCAGTCGCCCCTATTATAAATCTTTCTACTATGGCAGGAGATATTTTATTTCGATTAAAGGAACACTTTCAGAGTTTCAAATCTGGAAAAAAATGAAAATGAGATACATTTCCCTTTATGTAACTAATGTGTAGCTATTAGCCTGTAGTTATTGGCAACAAGTCAGCATTGGCTATTTTGTAAGCATCATATTATGATAAAGTAGTGAAAGGTAGACAACAAAAGGGCAGCAAACACTCATGCTGTATGTTTTAGCCTTAAGAAAGCAAGTGCAGGTTGGAGTTGGAATTCTCTTTTCATCATTGGTGCTGATTTGCCATTAGTCTTGAATCCATTAGTCTGAGAATCAATTTAACTTACTCTTCAGGATTTAGTATTTGCTTCTGTTTCATAACCTCTGACTTCAGTATTTCTTAAAAAATCCAGATTTTCTAAAAAGTCAGATGAAGTTATCTAAGCTGTATAGAAATCTGAGTGCATAAAAGTATGCTTTGTAAAATAAAGTTGCTCTTTTTACAAGTGGCTATTTTGGGCTCAAAAAAAAAAAAAAAAAAAGAAGAAAGAAAACCTAATGGAAATGGAAGAATGTTAGTGACATACTGGCCATAATAACTCATACTGCTTATAGGAGTTTGAGGGTAATAAAAAAACCCACCACTGTTGAGGAATTGAATAATCATAATTCTTTGCTGGTTCAAAGGCTGAAGTTTTCCCCCTCACTGTAGTTCCTGGGGTTGTTTTTCAATATCTCTCCCAATAGATATTTATGGATATTGTTTCTTATTTTTGTGAGAGTTTTGCTCATGAATGGAATATCAAAGTTCAATGATGCGATACCAGTGTGGAGCTATACTGTAAATACAGAGACATTTCAAGACTAAAGTGAGGTAAGCTTAAAGGCTGCTTTGCTAGGTTCCCCTTAGAATGGCATTTGAATGGTTTCTGAGGAATGTCAGCACCTTTTCAGAGTCTCTTTCAAGTAACTATTTTAGTAACTGAATCAAATGATGACGTATCTGCATTTTCTTTAGAAAGTAAGTTTCAAAGTTTTATGGAGGGTTAACTGCAGACAGAAGTTTTATTGCTACAGAGTAGTGTGGCCACCTTTGAAAAGGGTGGTGTTCTGATTATAATTTCATTAAATCTGAAATAATGAAATCACAGTCTGAGCTAAGTAAAATGTTCTTTTACAACTCAAATTAGTTTTTTAAGTATTCTTGCATAAGTTTGATTTCCACTAATCATCAGCTGAAGTGCCGTATTGGCAGGAAAGATGCTTATTGCTGTCTGTTCTGAAAATGAAATTCTCCAAAGCAAGATTAGAAGACTGATTTTTGGCAAACTTATGCCTGTATACGTGTGCAATAGTAAGCGTATTAGCAAATCACCTATAGAATATATTATATTTCTTAATGAGTACTTTCTTTTTTAGTAAATCTGTGTTCAGTCATGATATAGACCTTAGGGATCACTTAGTATTTTTATTAATTGCTGACTTTCAAAATGTATTCATTTGTCCCCACAATCATTGAAACTATTAAGCAAAGTACGTTTGTGATTGTGAATAAAAATATCACTAATGAAGTCCTTTAATGTAAAGGATATGCAAAAGCAGCAAGTTTCAGATAACACATCCTTCTGTGATTCCACAACTTTGCTGCTTTTAATCATGAAATGGGTCAGAAGCAAATGAGCAAATCAGTCTCCTAGGAAATTTGTTTTAAATTGTGAACTTCGTGTACTTTATGAAATAGAGTTTAAAATAAGGACTATGCTGAATGCATCAAAATGGCACACAAGTGATTTAAAAGACCTTCAGTTATTTCATTTCTTCTTTTTATCCTTTAATAGACCATTTATGTGTCTTTCACTACTTATTATCAAAAGGATGACTTCCTCATAGTAATATAATGCTTGTTTAACAGGAAATTGAATGTAACCTCTCAAAACGTGGACCTATGCTAACATTTATTAACTGTGCTATTTGGACAGTTTGAAAGCTTTTAATATTATTTTTGCAGAGATGTGCTGTCCTCATCCAACATTCACGAAGACTTTGGATAATAAAATTCAGAAGTGCGAAAAGATGACATTGTGGGAATACTTTCCATTTTTTCCTGTGTTCCATGTGAACAGTTAAACACACAGAACACTCGTTACAACCCTTGTTATCAAAAGCGCTTGTGTTCTGCAAGGGGTATTAGTAGTATAGTTACATGGTTGAACAGTACGTGTATGAGAGCCTTGCTGACTCCCATTTGAGTGGGTAAAACCTGGTGAATTGGAATTTTTAAATGTGAATTTTGAGGGGACTGGTAAGGATGTGAACATGGGAACACACAGAAGTGATATGTGAGGAATCATCCTTGTTTCACTTATGGACAGGTGGTGGTCTTGTTAATACATCACTGCTTAATTATAGTGAGTAGAAGATCTGTCTTATGTTCCTGTGCTGCCTGATCATCCTACCCTTTAGAGAAACTGCAGGTGTGAGGACCCTACAAGAGCCTGTTAAATCCTGGTCTTTGAAAGAGAGGATGAGAGAAGTCATTCTGTACTCATTGAACTGTAGGTAACATGTATGAGAATGAACGTCAGGTTTACCTTGCATTGTGTGTAGATTCATTGCAGGATGTTTCTTTTTTAGAGGCCTTTCTGGAAATGCTCCAGGGTCTGTAAGGAGAAAATATGCATCCCTTATTTAGTGACTAACACTTCCTCATAGAAACACATAAAATTGTGTTTCCTAAAACTAATAAAATTTCAGGGCTGTATGTGATACTGTATTTAAGCATTCTACGTATTACAGCGTTGCTCAGAAGAGACACAAGTTTATCACTGAATTTGTCTCTTAATATTAAGATGTAAGAACTGCAGATTGTGGCTTGGAAAGTTTTTGGGTTTTTTTGATCACTAGAATGAAATTTTATTTCAGTGTGCTTTTAATGTTGTTTTTAGCCCATTAAGTAGATAGCCTCTTTTAAGAAAACAGAGAAATAATAGAGCAGATGTGCAAGCATTAAAATTAATAATGCTTACCTGTGTAAGAGAATAACAATGTTTATAATATTCAATTTCATCCAGTTTATGTAGCAGACATGGTTATCACTCTCAAAAGATCCTCTGTTGTGGCCAGAATGGTATTACTGAATTGCAGAATAATTTGGTTAGAAAGGACTGTTAAGAAGTTGTCTGGCCCAACCCTTTCTGGAAGGTCTAGTTGTAAAGTTATATCAGGTTGCTCAGGCTGCTCCTTTCCAAAATCTGTATAAAAGGACTTAAAAATGAGCTCAGACCTATCAAAGTCACTTCCAGTGAGGAGACTGGGAACTGTACTGTCTACATATTAGTGGGACTTTTATATTCTATTACTTATTGAATAGAGAAATAAAATTCTGATGCCCAGCACTAGCCCTGGTTCTGCACCTTGTTGGTATACTCTAGTATGAAGTAGACTACAATATTTACGCTTCCTGATCGCAAAATGAATTTTATCACATTAAGTATTTTGAGGCATTCTTGGAATATTTTTTAAGAACTTTTGAATGCTTCAGTGTGAAATATCTTTTCCTTAATGCAGGATCAACGAACTGCTGACTGCTAGTGGAGACAGAGCTGCCAGTTTATTAGCCACTGAAACATTTAACTGATTGTTGTTTTTTTGCAAGGTTAGCTAAATCTACTTGAACTTATCTCTGTATTACCCAAGGCATTGTAATTAAAACAATTCTATAAATGCATACGATGTGAAAAGAATTGTACAGAACTCTGAACTACTGCTTCTTACCTGTTCATAAAAATAGAGAGGATCGATGAAAATGAAGGATGGAGAGAACAGTAAATGAGTTTAGTAGCAAACCCCAGAGAGAACAGAATTTTACATTTGAAGATGCTTGCAAATACCCTCTTCTCATCAAGACCATAATGAAAATCAGTACAAAGGTTAAGAGGCCTTCTCCAAGTGGGATGAATATTAAAAGATCGAGAGAAAGAAAGTGAGAGTTAATGACTTGCTCATGTGAGTTGTTTGGGAAAGAAGCTTTGTCTCTATCAGTAAATTGTTCAGGGCCTGAAACACTCAGTTAAAGGCAAGGCCAGTGTAACAATCATCTAGTAGCACAAAACAGAAAATGGTCTGAGGTCGTTGCAAGACCATAAGGTATGAGATCATACTAGCAGAAAAGGCAACATTCAACTGAAGTTTTCTGAATCAGAAAAACCTGCAAGTAAGGTTAAGTGAAGGAAGGAATAGTGCTCTTAGAAGCTTCTGAAGATACAGTGCTTTGCTTTAATTAAGAGTCAAGTGGATTTAATGTTCGTAGGAGTAGGATAACGTAACTGAAGCACTCCTTACAAAGGATAGAGTCTGTGACCCAAGAAACAGCTTCAGTTTCTTTAGGCTTTACCTAAATTTATGCTGAAAGAAAGCAAGATAAGAAGTTGTCAGGAACTGCTTAAAAAGGAGTATCAGTCCTTGTATGGAGTAGATCTGTAGTTTCTCTGAGGTACCTGTTGATAAGTCTCCAAGCTGGGGTAGAAGGCTAGCTATTTGAAAGTGGTACCTGAGTTTGGATGTATTGGTAATGAAGAGTTACTAATGAGGTATTAATGGTTGGACTTGGTAATCTTAAAGGTCTCTTCCAACCAAAATGATTCCATGATTAATTCCATTTATACGTCTGTATTAATTGCTGATGTAGATGTTTATACGAAGCACAAAGCTCAGTGTATGGAAAGAATTCATAGGGAGATATCCATAGTGTCTTCCTGGGTGACAAAGAGGACTTAAGATGTGAATTATTTATAATTTATGAGCAGCGCAGTCAAGTGCAGCTCTCATTTGCATCTCTGCTGCTAATGAGGTATCTGTAGTTTCTGATGAAATGGCAGTGGTCAGAAAGTCACCAGGAGGGAGTAGATTCCTTGAGAGTACTAGGAGGTATTTTACCTAAGCTTCACAGGCTGGTTCTGCGAGCTGTTAAGCTGAAGGTTTGCATGGAGGGAGTGCCTTTGGAGGATCAGGGAGAACATCCTGGAAACACCAGGGCAGGAGAAAGGTTAGCTAAGCATGCAGTGGTTGTGGCAGCATTGTTATTACTGTGTTCTCTTCATAATGCTTTGGATAAAACTAAATCTGTTAAATACAGTGTCGCTGAAAATGGGATATGAACCCTTGTTGTATCAGAACAATCTAAATAGTTGGCAGATACAGATGTGTAATTTCATATAGGTTGTGCTTAGAAGAAGAAAGCATACGGTTAATCTAAAGAGGGTTTTTCTGAAGCAATATTTTATTTACAATTGAGGAGGAAAATGATGGATTGAACACCTTGAAGCAAAAAGTTAAAAATACCTACTTCTCCCCGCCCCCTAACTCTTCTTCTTGTCTGCAGCCTTTTTAGGCGTAGCAGCCATGCAATTAATTGAAGCTCACTAGGAGCCTGTAATGAAAAGTCTAACATCATGTAGCTGCTTTCATTAATAATATCATTGTCTTTTGTCAGCTTTAATAGCATTTGGGTTTATCCAGCTGGAAAAAGTTAGACAAAGACAGATAGACAGGCAAGTCTGTTTACTGTCAATTGACTTAAAAAGAAATGCAGCTTTGCTTTTTAAATACATCAAACCTGACATTTTATTCACTTTTAAGGTTCGCTCTAAGAACTTTGTATGTGGATGTTGTCAGAAGTTTGGCTGGTGGAATGAAAAGGTAGTTGTGCAGGACCACAGTTATGACTTAATGGGAGCTATTGTTTTTCTTGCTGTAGAGATATATATCTTTGGCAACTCAGAAGAGCTAGAAATTGAAGAGGATATTGAAATCACCATTAATATTTGGTAGAAGGTTGAAGCGAGCATTGTATTCTTTTATTTGGGTTAATGATTCTGCAAAATGTACATCTCCAACAGGACTTGGAACTGTTAATTTGCATGTTAGTATGGTTTTAAGTTCATAGTTGTGAAATGCTAAATAATATCAACACCCATGTCAGTGTATCCCTTGACAATCAAAACTTCTCAGTGAAGCGTGTTTATGAGTTACTGGTGGATGAGGAGTGCTGGTTAAGCACTGGGCGCTGGAGCAAAACCAATCCATCATTATTATGCCACAAGCAGACGTTCTGCTATTGAAAGTTCTAGTTACCTTTATGTCCTCCTGCTGAAATCGTACTGTAAGTTATCTTAACATTAATTATTCAGTAATATGCTACTGAAAATGTACTCTGCAATCACCCGTGTGTCTTTCATCATTGTGGTTTTGTGCTTCATTAAATAGTAATTGGCTGGAAGTAAATGATCATCAGGTGTCAATCTCCACAAGATGCATTGGTTTGCTATTTGCTGCCAGATTAGAAAGTGATTGGAAATTATTTTCATCATTTCTTCGTTCTTTTGGTTTATAGCAGACTGATTAAGTTAAATGATAGCCATTTAATAACAGTGTTTAGTTATAATCTGGAGAGTAACAAGGGAGTGATTGCTTTATTGATGGCTACAGGGTGGTGGCTAGTAGAGCAATGCTGATGGAAACAAAACTATGCTTCCGTTTTCTTGTGTTTGACATTTTGTGTAAGTGGTGTTCATTTACGAGATGAAGTAACACATGCTGTGCTCTGATCAGGCTGGTGGGGAGCAATTTCAGCTCTTCAGAGGGAGAGAAGATTCTTGAAGGAAGTGTGACACTAAGAGCATTGAGTCTACTGAAGGTGAGCTTGGACGGCACAGTTTTCTCAGAAGCAGTTGTGAGCACAAAGGGGAGGCGGATACCAGTGATCTGAATCATCATAACAGTGTCTTTGGTGGAAATTAATACTGATTTAATAGTGCTGGAGATCGAGAGGTAGACACATTGATGGACCCAAATTATTTCCAAGTAAAGCAGTGGAACGTGTACCAAGGGAACCATTACCTGAAAAACGTCGTGATGGAGTTTTGTTAGCAGTATCTGGAATAGCACGTATCTGTGAATGATGGATTTTAACTCCTTGAGACCAAGAGGTGCTCGTCACCTGTTTAGTTACCTACATTTAGCTACATCCCTGCATTCTTAGGAAAATGATGGGGGTTTTATTATTAAAAAAAAGTTTTACCTTTCTTTTGGAAAAGCATTATGCCAAGAATGCTTAGATGATTAATTTTGTCAAGGTACCTATTTTTAGGGTGAGAGGTGAAAAGTTGGAGGTGATATTTGGCATCCTGAGACTTCCTGAATTCTTTTGTTCCAGTAGGAAGCATTATTTGAAAATTGGGAACTTGGTCTAAGGAATTGATGTTCTGCAATTATTCACTGGCTAGGTGTATGAATTCTTGAGGACTGGTTATCATTTAGTAGTGATTAGTACTCTTAGAAGAATGAAGTTACTGTGCTTTTGAGATTGCTACTTTACAGTCAAATCGAGGAAAACCCAAACCAGCTATTTTGGCGGAATACAAACTCTCTGAAGTATGTTTTGGCACAGACTGAAACCTTTTGCAGCACTGAACATTTGTTTCAGATGTGGATACGTCCGCAGGCAGGAGATGTTAATCACTACATGCACAGTAGTGTGTCTGACTTATGTTCGTTGTTTCCTCTAGCCGTGCTGGAGCTCTGCTACATATTTATGGCGGAAAGGTGAAGCAAAGCTGGTCTCTGCAGTATCTAATTTACATTCATTAGGGTGATCTTGAGCCATTTTTGAGGTGTGTATTATCGTGAAGGAATTGTGAAGGCTGGTTTCTGTCTTGCTTACTGGGCAGATTTTTTGTGCCTTTAAGGAAGGGGTTGAGCTACCTTCTCAAAACTTGGTAGTTCTACAGTGCCCAAACAGAATTAACTGCCTTGCTTTTTGCATTCATATGCAAGAAAGTGGCTTGAAATTGGTGCAGCTTCTTCTCTGGAGTGCTGTTGAGCTTCTACTGCCTGTAGGTTCAGTATTCAGTGGATTCTCTTTGTCCCATAATTGACTTGAGTTTGATCATGTAGTGTATGGAATTGGTAGAGAGAGTAAAAAACCCCACAGACTCTTGTCCGTGGAGTTCTGAAACTATATTATCTCTAAGCAGAGATAATTCTCAGTTCAAAATATGCAAATGAACAGGATCCCATACCACTTTCCAAAAGGGCACAGTAGCAACTGACAACATGTTTGGTTTTTTTCTTGCTTGCTGAGTATTTTTAAATGTGTTGTCATAACAAAATTAATATTTATTAATAGTATGTCAAGTGAAATGACACTGACTAGGAAGCAATAGGGACTGTGAGGTGTTGACTTCACTGGAGTATAAAATGACGAGTGTCTTGTATTAATGGGTACTGGGAGGAATACCAAACAAATGAAAATAATTTAACCCAGTGCAGGTGTCAGTGGAGATAAAATCTGAAAGAACTGATGAAATTAATGTTTATCTCAATATGTTGGGGTTTGGGTTTGTTTGTTTTTTAGCATTACTTAGCTTTAAGATTTGTACTAAGGCAGGGGTGTCTCAGCTCCAAAAGTGTATGTTGGTAGATAAACTTTTGTTTTTTGGGTTTTCTTCCATATAGTACATTGCCTATAGTAAATGCAAATTGAATCTGAAAGTAACATAACAAGCAAAAATGACCAAGGTTTGTAAAAACAAAGAACTATACTCTTGGTTTTTTTCTTAAGAATTAAGAGGGATATACTAAATTCTACTTGTGTATTACCCAGAGTACCTCACAGAAAAATCCCTCACTTTCATGCAGATAGATGTATGACAAGCAGATGTTAAACTTTGCAGTGTTGATATTCATCCTTGTTGGCTAGTACTGTTCTTAAGAAAAACAGTAAAAATAATAGGCTGTTACGGTTAAGAACAACCCAGTCCAAGCTTTTCTTTGCTGTTTGGTTACAGGAATATCACATGAGCATACAGAAATGAAAAATCCGTGGTGCCTCTCTTTTGGAGTATGGGGAAGAATTAGGACCAAGGATTATCCACGTGTGGCCTTCCTGCGGGAAATTGCTTTTGGCAATTCTTGCACAAGGACTATTTCACTTAATTTGAAATACATGCTCTATAATTAGTTGATGCCCAGTTTTAAGCCCACGACAAGCACGAAAGATAAGCACTCTGTGGGAGTGGCTGTCAGTTGGAGCTGAGTTTGAATGTGCTGCGATGTGAGTATTTTGTCAAGTTGGGTCCTATGGCTCCTCACTTAGACTTTTGAAATGTAAACAGTTTTGCTCATGAGATTGTTGGGCCGAGAGGATTAATTACTGGTTTTGAGGGACTTAAATGCTGTCCATAAAAAGCTCTGTAAAAAAAAAAATAAAATATATATATATAGCCTACACAACTGAAGACATTAATTTTGTCTTCACTGTAAGGTGCCACTGGAGTTTATTAATATGACCCAATAATAATAGTAATTTGTATGCCATTCAGTGTAAAGCTGCAGATGAAATACTGATTAATCACTTGATGGTTGAACAATGTCCACTCTGAAGAACCACGTGGCCATGTTATTGAAAGCTGTCATTACATACATAAAACTTGAAAGTGGGTTGTGGGGACACTTATCTTTGGATGTGCAGTTTTTAGGTACTTTTGTAATTTCAAGTCAAGTTTGTTTTGAGTCCAGTTGTTTCTTTTCTTCACACTGTGGAGAATGTGAATCCCATTCTACTTTTGAATTTTGCAGCACAATGATAAGGTGTTAGGAAATGGGAGTTAAAAACTAGCAAAGGATCGATATGTATTATGTCACAGATGTAGGTATCCTCAACAGCTTCTAACTGAAATGTCTGAATATATAGTCAAGAGGATTCTGTTTTAAGGATTGTTCCTCTGATTTGTTTTTCGTTTTGTTTTTTTCCTTAGACCTCAATGACTTTTTGAAATAGTCAGGATTATGTTTAATGTGGAGTGTTGCTGCTGTAACTGATGACTGTAGTCCACACAAACTACCTGTTGACATTTCGTTCTCTGCACTACATAAAAATACAGTAATGGCAGCCTCTGTATTGCTATAGCTGTGTATTCAGATTTTGACACTCACTATGCTTAATGTTTGCGTTTCTAAAATTCACTTGTGAAATGTAGTATCCAGACAGCAGTGTCCCGGGCTGCTGCTGGACAAGCGTTGTGGGTATGAGTGTAGACTGGTGGTGACACCAGAACACCCATTTAAGCCAACATGCCCACGTGTGGCATGTGTGACCAAACCAACTTAGCTGGAAGTGTTCCTGCATGATACACTTCCTTCCAAGCATCACAAATTATATGGGAGAGGGTTCAGAGGTGCACTTGAACTGCTCAAAGTAGTCATTGCTGTGATTGCAGCTACTGATGCAGGGCATTTAGTTATGTTCTTTGTTTGCTGTTTGGTTTTTGTTTTGTTCTGGTTTTTTTCCTCATGTCGTCGACTCTGGGTCATACATCAACTATCTGAATTAAGAGCTGCCCCCTAAAAACGATTGGGTTTCATTTCTACAGCAGAAGTAGAAAGAGCTTATGCTCTTTCTCTTCCATTGAAGCATTTTACCAGCTTCTTGCTTACTTTTTAACTACATCTTCAAAGAGTCCATTTAACAAACAAGTGAAAATATTTTAGTATTAGTATTTTCCTAGCCACATTAACATATTCAAAGGAGAGGGTTATTGCACTTCTGTTCATAGTCTACAGTCTGAACTCATCAGTGTTTCAGATGTCAATGTTTCTGACATGTTAAAGGCTAAGAATTTCAGTAAAATCGATACATACTGAAATACCAAATCTATCTTAATAATAACGCAAGTTTATCACACCAGTACAGTTCTTTCACCACTACTTTTTCCAACATTTTGCTCTTCTCAAATTGAGGGGGGAACTGGAAAAACATAGTTTTCCTTTCAGAAAGATTTCTAAAGGTTGTTCCTGTCATTCCCTGAAATGCCTCTTAAATAGAAGGCATCTGTGTCTCATATAAACCAGTATTTACTGTCTTCAGTTCAGAGAACTATCCAGAAAGCAAAGATGGTGAGACCGTAACAGTGATAATGACTAAAATGTATGTAGGTTACTTCTCTGAATCTTATAGATGCTTTAATATTTAAAACTTTTTTTTGTGAAATCCTCAAAAATATTTTTAAGTCCACTTTGACCTTTTTAAGTGGGAGTTCTTAAGGAAGGTGTCACGTCAGACTTTGCTCCTTATTTGGGATTATAGTTTAGGAATCCCGTACTTCAGGAATGCTTTTCAAGAGATAGTAGTAACATACTGATTATTATGCAGACAAGTATGAAAGCCAGAAGTAATTCAGGTGTGTTGCTTGTCAGTAGGGATTATTGTGGATCTAGTGCATTTTTGTGTTGTGCTATATGTAAATAAGAGTCAAAACATACTTGTGTATTCAACTTTTTCATGTCTATTAAGTTGCTAAATGGAGCATTACTGAAAAAACCAAAAGCTTAAACCAGCAACAAGATTTGATAGCAAATCTTTGAAATAATGTCAAGATTTATATTTAATATACACAATACATTTTATTTGTACAAAAAAACCCCCATGATGTTTAACCTTCTGTAACTCTTGGCCTTAAGTAAACTGTTGATTTTAAGATATATCCTTAGACAAATAAGCTGGTTTTCTTTTCTTAGACCCAAACAGTTTGGCTTTCTTGGTGTACATCAATTGTGTGCTCCATTAGATGTCACTTTTTGTAGGAAAGGCTACATAAATCATGAGTGTCTTCCCAAGAAGAAATTGAAATATGAAATTTTATTGCTTTTTTATTACTAAGCACATCACAGCATTATATTGTTTAATGAAATGTGACAGACTTTGCTGCAAGAAGTATAATGAATACAACAGCTCTTTTGCATTTAACAAGATAAGGTGGCAACGTTTTATTTTCAGGATATAAAGTGATTGTTTGGACTGGAGACAGATACAGGAATTCAACATATTGTATATATGTATATGTATGTATATTTTTGGAGACATCTAGTAACTTTATCACTAATTCCTTGATAGATCTTCAGAATGATAGTTTCTGACTTTCAAAAAGAAAAAAAAATAATTATTTCCAATTAGAAGAAGATCCATTTTAGAGTTTGCATGTAAATTGGGAATAAGACTTGAGCTGATTTTGTTTTATATTATCCCTCCTGCCTTGGGGAAGGTACTTTTGGTTTCCTTGGCCACAAAATGTTGCCAAATTCCTTTTCCTATTCGCAAACAATAAAAGTATTTATTAAAGATGCATTCATAATTAATAATATTATAATATAAGAATCAATGCTTTCTACTTAAAATATAGTAACTTAGTTGTTTATTTCTGATAACCTCAATTTGTTTTTGCTTTTTATACTTTTTTTACTTTGAGGAATGCATTCTGTTCAACTAATAGTTTTGTCAAATCCTTGTCCAAAATTCACTTCTCCGTAGTTAACTCATTGATCACTATTTAACTGTAGCTGTTCCTACTGGGGCAAATTTGAATCTCGCTGCTTAAATAATATGAGATACGAAAGGTATGTTGAGGATCCTGTAATTTTTGGAGCTGACCATGGAAAGTGAAATAGCAATAGTGCTGTAGCTGTTCTGTAACAAATACTCCAGTCATACTATGTTTCTGCGATGTCATTTAAAATACAAAATTACTTTTTTTAGTAACTTTGGATTTTACTTATCAGTACTTTTGATTGAATGGAATGTTTTCCTGAGTGTCTTATCTGTTTAGGGTAGTTCAAGATAAAGCATCATTTGTTATGCTGTTTGTGTCTGCAAATTGCAAATGAATATGAATTTCCTAGCGCATTTAGTAATTCTCTGCATGACTAGTGGCATAAAGTTAACTTAATGGGAAGTTTTGAAATCAATACCTGCATGTACTATGTAAAAGAGAACTGTAAGTAGGTACAACTTCTTACTGTAATGTAAACTTAAGAGTAATAAACTCGCATTATTTTAATGGGGAAGTTCTGAAATGTGGGAGCTTGGGCATTGAGTTATAAATTGACAGTCGTTATTCAGATGAAAGAAAATTGCGTGGTTTATGTTGAACGTTTTAGGTTCTTGCATATATTTAATGATTTTTTGGTGAGAGAAAAAGGTAAGTTACTAATTTCATCAAATAGAAAGTAGCTCTTTTCATTGATGAAGAGGTGCTTATTTTCTGATGTGAAATCAGACTCCCTAATGAACAGAAAATTCCGAGCTGGGCAGATGCTCTTTTAGAAGACAGTAGGATTGCAGCTTTGAAATGTGGGTGTGCAACTATACCTGCAAATATCCAGATACAGTTTAGGTTAGTCTTGATACTATTTACATGAAATATTAACCATATTCTAGTCAATTCTGAACTACAGTACATTTACAAATACCTTGCTTTTTCCACAGTGTGTTTTTATTGCTTATGAGATTGCTGATGTTTTTTTTTTTCCCCTACAGTCAATTATATTCTTGAAATAAGAAAGAAAATGCCAATGTGCTTATAGCAGAAGTAGGATCTCTTTAAAATGGTAGCATAAGGAGCATCCCTCTCCCTTTTTCATTTTTCAGTCTCCTTCTCTGCCTACCCAAGGTCATAAATCTTAATGCCATATTCACCTGCTACACAATATAGATCTCTCTGTGGATACGAAAAAAAAGAAAGAAAGAGAAAAACCCTAAAACAGAAGGCTCAGTGATGAGGACAGTGTTCTTTCAACTTCAGATAACTGACCAGACTTTCTCAGAAGCATTCAGAGGCCATTTCATCTTCTGGCCTTTTGTCCCGTTTGGGTCCAGACGCTTGCAGGCTAGAATAAGAGCAGTACAGTCACCTCACATAGTTGTAAGGAGAAGTCAGGCTAATAGATGTTTTCATTAAGTACCTCTGACCAATGAGACTCGACTTTGTTGATGGTTTATAGTGATACTGTGTAGTTCACCTAATTAAATTCTAAGCCCCTTAAGTATGGAGATTATTTAAATGTGTGTATTATTTCCTCACCTCCATTTGTGAGTATCTTTGCTAATGCAAATACAGGTGCTTGTATATGTCTGATGCTAGTGATCGTGTCAACAAAAAGATACGATCGCTTCCTACCGTATTTTACATGTTATCAAATTTTGCATCTCTTCTTTGGCCTTCTTTGTAGTAAGGATGAAGGATATTGTATTTTAGGCTTTGTTGTTTTGGTTTGCATGGCTTCAGTGGTAGTGCTTCTCACCAGTTGGAAGTTCATAGGTTTTGCGAAGTTGTCAGTGTGCAATACAAATACAACTGTTGCTACTTTACAACTAAGCCTCTCAAACGCTGTTCTGTTTCAATAACTGTGTGCAGAGAGTAATTGTCACAAAGGGGCCTTATTTCCCAATACATCTTACAAAGTAAGTGAGGTATTAGGCTGGAAAGCCTCCAGGCAAGGGAGGAAATTGTCATTGTTGGCTGTATTCATCTAACCTGTGTAGGAGGTCTTGGGCAGCTACCTTGATCACTCTTAAGTTGTTTTTCTTGGTTTTTTTTTTTTTTTTTTTTAAGTCTGAATGGTCTTAGTGATTTGCAATTTCCTTTACACTTAACACATAATGCTGAAGGAATTGGTAAAATAATTTTCAGATGGCAGAACCAGAAGAATTGCCACAGGACTTTGCACTTCTTATTGCATTACTTGCTTCATTTCCTCTTCTCCTCCTTCAAATAATGTCTAACAGCTACTGGGTAGGAAAGAATGCAGAGTAGGAAACTTCCTTTTTCTTACTGTCTCAATATTTTACCTTTTTTCATTTCTAATTTTAAACCAGCACATTTCATTGAAGGTTAGGAGGTAAGAGTGAAGAAAATGCCTGGACCACTTTGCTATAAAGCGAAGTATTTGCTACCAAGGAATTGTCAGGATTTCTGAAACATGTCTCCTTTTCCTTTTGACATTTGGAGAATGTGCTTTGTGAGCTACTTGGGTAATTGTCCCATGTCCCTGTAACAGTGGGGTTTTTTGGTTTGTTCTAGGTGAAGGTCTGATGTTTCTTCTTTAATTGAGACATATTGTTTAATAAAATTGACTTCATCTAAAAATAGTAATAATTTTCTTAAAGTATGAAAGTTTATGCCTAAAGCTGTAGTTAAATCCAGATTACTGCCTTCTAAGAAAAAAAAAAGAACCACAACCCACTAATTGCTATTGTAAGAAAGGTTAGGGTATCTTTTTCCTGAAGTCAGAATGTGGTTTATACATCTCTGCATCTCGCCCTTCAGCTGGTGAGGTTGAGTCCTACGTCGTACTGTGGATACAACAACTATGTATTGTGATACAGACTTGAGTATCAAACACTGAATATTCTTTATGTCAGAGAAGTTGGCGTGTGTTGGTGTGTGGCCATATGGAAGCCTCACAATACAGTTGCATAACAGTCATTTTGATTTTACTCTGTCTAGTTCACTTGCTTACAGATAAAAATAATCATCCTGCCTTCTCATTGTCTGTCATCTTTTTTTTTTTTCTCTTGTCAGAGATGGTGGTTTGATGGTTGGGATTTGGGTGTTTTGTTTTTTTGATACTGGTATTTCTTTCCTTTTATTTTTTTAGTTAAGGAATATTACCATGATTATACTTGCCCAAAGCATTTTTAATTGCACCTGGAATATGATACCTTTTGCTTTCCATTAGCCTATATCATAAAAATGTTTCCAGAAAGAGTTACAAATTGTTTGTTATTAATCTGTAATACAGTTCCCTTTACAGAACATGTGAGCAAACAAAATGTATAGGCTGAATTGCCCTTTGCATAAACAGACAATAAAGGAGACTTTGAGGGGCTCTTGCTTCATTTGCTTATGAAAGTTTGAAGGCATTTACCTGTCAGGAAAAAAGACTTGTAGAGAGGAGTTTTTGATGGAGCCGTGCTTGTTGCCTTTATATTCCAAATACATTTATTTTTACTGTTGACTGCAGTATGTCTAGGGAGAAGTACATAGCTCGCAGGAGAGGTTTAAAAATAGGATTGTCAACCTTCTAATGTGTCCTTACTTTCGAGCTTTCAACATCTGACCTAAGTATGCTGTGAATCAAATGAAAATCAAATTATAGCAGCATAACTATTGTCTCACATCCTGAGGTACTGCAAGGAAACAAAGTAAAGGAGAAATAAAATTGCTTTTTATTGCAGGAAAGTCAGCACTTGAAGGACAGTGCTTCTAGTTAATTGCAAGTAGTGGAGACTGGAAGAACATTTCTATAGACAAATTCAATATGTTGAGACGTTTAAGTGTAATGAAATTTGAGATAAAGTTCTGTGATTATTATTGATGAAATACTTAGCTTGGTGCAGGAATACAACAGTATCATGGGATATTTGCACTGCTATATAAAACATTCAGAATATTTGAAAGTGTGAATTATAGGAAAAAGTGGTTTGACAGATTGACCTTTTTAATCTGCAGTGAAAGCATATTAGGAATTAGGCTTCCAGTTTCTTTAGTAGTTACTGCATTGAAGCCGTAGTCACCAAGTTGTCATCTAAGTTTTCATGAAAATTAGAGCTACTTGTCCCATTCCTTACACTTTATAGTGACTATTATTGTATGTGAATTACAAATCTCAATGTCTCCAAGGGAAACATTTAATGTTGAACTAAGACATTTCATTGAATACGTTGAAGTTAAGAAGTTGTAAGAGGACTTATATTTGATCCAGATAGTAATAATAGGTATGTAAAAATCTTCATATGATTTATTTTGTAAAGATGATTTATTAAATGAGTTCTTTGAAATTTTTGACTTGGTATCTAACCCTGAGCTGGAGGAGAGGCAGAAAAATCTGTAAGTATTTTGAGTAGCCATTTTAATTGACTAAGGTTAAGGTAGAGATTGCATTAATAGAGGTGAATACTGTTTTTATTTTGTGTACGTAAGTTTGCATATTCTTTGCTGCATTTGTTCTTTGAAGGTGCAAAATAAAGAATTCCTACCTTTAGGGTTTTGAATTGGAGGAGAGGAGAGTGGGAGCTCATAAGGTTAAGAGGCATTTTAAAGCCTTTCAGTTTGCATGTCAGCTACATTTAAATATGGGATCTGACAGTACTCATGATTTTAAGCTATGTGAAATCTTTGCTAATTAACTGGTGTTTCCAAGATATGGAAGTTGCTAGGCCACCACTGATGAAAAATACAATCAGTATTAGGCTAAGTACGTACATAACATTTATCAATATGATCCTGAAACACTCTAATTTCAAAAGCACTGTAGAAAAAACTTTGACGAAAAATAATTGCTTTGTAAATAATCTATAGGCTTTGAAACAAGTTGTGCAGATGTTTTTTTTTTTTTTTTTTTAAAGGCTGTGTTGAATTACAGTCAAGCTTGGGAACCTGGCTGCAGATGGAAATATAAGGAATTCAGTTGACATGTGAGAGCAAACCCTTTTATGCTGAGGGTGGTCAGGCACTGGAACAGGTTACACATAAAGGTGCAGAGTCCCCAGTGACTTTGGAGATATTAAAAATCCTGGCTGGAATTGGTCCTGAGCAACCTGGTCTAGAGGACCCTGCTTTGAGCAGAAGCTTGGGCTGGCTATCTCCAGAGACCCCTTCCAACCTCGGTTATTATGGCATTCTGTGAACAAAAGAGCCACCTGAACTTGACTATAAAAATAAGGATTTATTATAGATCAGTTCAGAAGCACTTCTTCAAGATCTTTATTCAGATTTGAAAGTGAGCTTGAGGCTGTATTTGAAAACTACATGAGTGCAGTTTAGGCCTTTGATAGTTTTCCATCAAAATGCATTAATGCATCATAGTACCTTAATACATTAATAAAGATGTTGTTAATTCTCCTATACGATAATTGATACTGACTGCAAGTCTTAAACATACTAATTTGACACTATGTTTTTGCTGTGGAACATGCTCATGTTTTAAATCCTCAAACCAAGCGGAAAAAGTAATTAGTACATGGAAAGTGTATGCAAGCCTAACTAACTTGGTAATTTTCCCGATTTCTCATAGTTATGAAATAAATAAAACTAATAAATCTTTCAGTGTTTAGAAACAGGATTCACAAAATACTGTAAGTGAAAGCATTTACCCTGAATTACCCAAACTGCAATTCTCTTTTGGAAGAGCAAAAAATGAAGGACATTCATTTTATTTTATTTTTTTGCTTTGGAAGTACTGTGCAAATGAAGTCATTAAGGTATCAGCAATGACAGCTTTATTTTAATATAAGTAGAAGTTATCCTGCAAGTGGAAATTAATGAACAAATATTTCATTAAGCCTCTGATTCTTTGGTTAGTATGAAAAAGGCAAGCCTTTGACAATCTTCTGGTTTTGTTGCTATGATTTAGTAAGGAGAAAAATGGGTATTAAACTTAGGCAGGATGAGGAGGCATCTGGTTAGCTCTGCAAATGCATTTTGGATACAAAATACTATATGAAATATTCCATCTCTGTTCTAATGATGGGTTATTATCATGAAAAAGAAATTTGTCAGCCAACTGGCTACACAGATGGTGTTCCTAGGTGATAGTTTTGCTTCAGATTCAGAGAAATGAGCTATTGTGCAGTTCAGTGTTGAGGCCCACAGAATCAGTCACTTCTAAGACAGGTTTCGAAAAAATAAAAAATATGGAGGGCTTCCTGTAAGAGCAAGAGATGTCCTATTCCATGGCATTTTCAGCAAGTTCAGAGGACTGTTTAATGTTTCTGTTACGGCATGGTTTCAGTAACTAGGAGTTGAGATATCAGTCCATACTTTGTTGAATGGGAAATACTTATTTCCTGTCAAGCTACCACTGTTTCAGGAATGTTTCACTTGAGTAATGTGTAATTTTTATTTTATTTTTTTTTTAACCTTGGGAGATGTCAGAGTTCAAAATTTTGTGTTGATCAGATTACCACAGAATTTATGGATGATGTGATAGATGCACTTTTACTTCCCAAAAGGATGCCAATTCTGATTCAACAGGCAAATCCACATACTTAACACCCACTAGTGTTTAACTTCTGTCAGGATGTTGCCAAATGATGGAATCAAGATTTCTTGAAGTTCTTATGCGTCAAGACTTCATATTTCATCTGTGGTGGTAAGAATGAGACAAGAGGATGCAAGCTAGACATGCAAAACTGCAGTGTAAGCCAGTCATAATTTTAGCTGTTGAATGTCTAAGCTCCTGATAGCGATAGGATTAAGTAGGACTTACATGATGCATCAGTTCTGCTTGACCAGCCTTTGGAAGTCCATTATCTAGCTGGTGTGCTTGGTGAAAGTGCTCTTGTGAATGCCTTTGTGTTGATAGAAATGTCTTGAGAGTTTGCAGAAGTTTGTTGGTACAAATCTTTGACCAACACAAAAATTCATGTGGTAGTGATATCTAAACACTAGGATTTCAGTCTCCTTTTATGATGAAAGGAAGCACAACAGGAGGTTTGCAAGTGAGTGCTAAATTTCTTCATTTATTGATTCCTGCTTTTATTTAAAAAAAAAAAAAAAAAAGGAGGGGGGCCTGTTTTGTAAGCTACATGAAATTTGAGAATTTTTTCTTGGAAAACTTATCTCATAAACTGTATATCATATAATGATTACATACCTTCTAAAGAATTACAGGTATACACTTGTGAGAGTAAACTGCCTAGTATTTCTCAGCAATTACCAAAGACTTCACTTGAATAAATTCCTTTTTATTCAGTAATAGATAAAATGAACTCGGATTCAGTGTCAGTTGTGGAACTCTTTCTTTTGAAAATTTTAGGGGATGCTATGGAGCTACTTCCATGTTGACTGGTTAAGCTTTTTTTAGGGCATGATGGTGGTGAATCTTCAGTATTTCTGTGTATTCATGAAGGTGATTGTTTTTGGTTTTGGTTTTTTGTTTGGTTGGTTTTTTTAATTAAATCTGTGTCAAGATTACTGCTTGAAATAGTACTGGAAAGTGGTAACACTTCAGATCTCTGATGCCTGCAGTTCAGTGTGCATGCAGGCAGAGGTGACAACATGCATCCAGAATAAAATCCATTAAAAATTAGAAAATGTATTTAAAGACAAGACACACCCCATCCTCTTGTCTTCATGTTAGACAGCTATCCTGTACCGATGATTAGCTGCTTGTGACTTTAGTTATAAACCCGATTTCAAGTACTTCTGTGCCATAAGCAAAAACAATCTGAGGTATCTCCAACTTCCTGATTGCAAACACATCTTGTGCAGAATTTGTGACTTAGCTGATGACTGGGATTGTTCCAGAATCATCTTTCCTTTCCTCTTGCACACGGGTTGAGGACAGATGAAATTGTCATTATGTAGATTATGGGAATAACTTTTACTGTGCTTTGCTGCTACTGATTTGACTGCAGCCCTCACTTAACCATGAGCAGAAAACAACCGGTTGCCTTCTCCATGCTAGAAGGTACAGTTCTGTTCACAGAATCACAGAATCATTTAGGTTGGAAAAGACCCTTGGGATCATCATGTCCAACCATTAGCCCTACTCTACAAGT